>WTSP01009820.1:93020-135658 GCA_025331215.1 Actenoides lindsayi
TTTTTTTTTTTTTTTTTTTTTTAATTTTATTTATTTCTCTTTCTCCTTCCCCTCCTCTCCCCCTTAGTTAGCCAGTCCTGGAGCAACTCTATGCGTAAAATTCTCTAAAATCTCATTAATGACATCAGTGTTGTCAACCTTGTTTCCCTCCCAAAGCTTAGAATAAGCTTTGACTTTCTCTTTAGTATTTTAAAGAAACTTACAAGGTAATAAAATTCACATTTCCCATCTACAGCTAGTTATGGACTATATCATGGCATTTAGCCAGTGGTTGTCATGAAGGAGTAAAAGAAAGCTCTTTCCCCGGAGAGCTGTTGGTGGGGCTGTCTGGGCAGGAGCACCCTATGCACTTCCAGTCCTTGATAAGCTGATATGGAGAATGGGGAAGACTGGACATTACAGCAAGTGGAAGAGAAAAATAGCACCCTGGGGTTAAATAAAAATCTCTGCTCTCGGTGCAAAATGGCAAATGTCCCTGTAACATGATGATTAATTTTGGGGGAAAGATTGTTCCCATTTCCCCCAGTGCCCAGCCCAGTTAAATTCTTAATATTGCAAATGATTAAAATACGCTGTATAATATTTTGTGTGTGTGTGGTTTCTGACACACAAGTCTCAGGAATGGACGCAACATATTTTTGATGTTGTGGTGGGGTTTTCTCTTTCTTTTTTTAAACAAATTTCTGTCAAGGGAAGAAGAATGTGAGACTATTCTGTCCTCCCTGTGCAAGCAAAGTTTCCACTAAACACACATGAACATCAACTACAGTTTTGTTTATAACCTGACAGCTGGCTGATGCTTGCTGTTTTACAGGAGTTTTGGCTGAATGAAGCCCTGATGTCCCTGCTGGTCATCCCTGTGGAGGCACCCTATCATCTGCAGAAGGCGTTTTCCTGATTGCTGTGGAAGAGGAAGCCACTGAATAGTAGAACTACATTTCCTGAGCCTGCCAGTAATTGGGACAACTTGGTAGAGATGGTGAGCATGCAATGAGCAGTTTGAGGATATGTGTTGGGCACCCATCAGCGTCTGAGTTCTGGGGAACACAAAGCTGCTGTGTCCCATGTTCAGGAAAGCCAGGCAGGCTGGCTACATGGGATATAGATGTACAAATAGCAAACATCACTCATTTTCTCCTAACAGGAACCAAATGTTAACCACAACTGCCTCTGCAACTAATGGCATTCCCTCTCATTCTCCCTCCCAGGGCTGCAAATGACTGGAGGAAGTTAATGGGGCTGAGAGTAGAAGGCCTCATAAGTTGCTCTCTGCTTTCATGAGTCTTATCTTCTTCCATAGACTCTCTTTTGGGTAGTGTTGGAGACAGACTGCTGGCTCAGACGGACTTTTGATTCAATGTGGCACAAATAACTGATGTTCTCAAGAGAATGGCACAGATAATATCGCCCTTGTGGTGAGTGCTGTGCTTCTGATATATCTCAACACATTTTTACGCTATTTTGGGGCATATGCTCTCCACCTAAAACAGTAACATCTAAAAATGAGTTTACTTTGAACCAACATCTGCGACTTTTCTTCTACAGCAGAGACAGGGTATTGGGGAAAAAAAGTTACATTTTCTGAACAATCATTCTTGAATGACAGAAAGATTTTCTGAACCATAATTTGGGTTTCATAAATCAAATTGGTCAGTTGATGTGTTTGTTGTAAGAATGTGAAATGCTTTGAGTCTAAATTAGCACCTTTAGCTTTACTTAGTGAGTAAAACTGTTCATTACTCCTAAGTAATTTACTATCAATATTATTGTATGAAAAAAAACAATCTAATGTAATCTGGCATTTATGACTTCCACATAATATCAGCTGCTAAAGTAAGAAAACAACAAAAATACCCATTTTATTCAGAAAAAAAAAATTAAACTAACAAGCATGTTCCTAATACTAAAATCAAGTCAGAGATTCTATTCACTTTCATTACATATAATTTATGTCACTTGGATGTAGTTTAATAAGGTCATAAAAATGCCAGTTGTGGTATCTCATAATACTTTTTATAAACTGGTTTTACAGTCTACCCTTTGTTCCAAAGTTCAAAGTGACAATTGAAATGCACAGGTTGCCCAGGGGCTCAGACTTTTTGCTGGAAGTACTGACTGGTGAATACCTTAATTTCTAATATATCTATATTTTTTTCAAAATCTTGGTAATTGTGGGGAACATTCCTTTCCTCCAGATGTGCCAAAGCTGATATTTTTCAATTTAAAGAAAAATATCAAGAATTCAGTAAAAGGAACACATTTTATTGCTGTACACTTTTTTTTTTATATGAAATGAAAACTGTGCAACATTTATTCCTAAGCAGGTCGAAGTCAAACAATACTTCTAAGTGCTATTACAATAGTGGCATTATATTGTCCCTTGTCAGCTTTCAATTACTTCATCCACCTAGCTGATCACTGACTTATTTCCTGGCTTAGGTAAATAGGGCTTTTGGTGCACTTCCCTTAAGTCATTTCAGAGAAGATAAATTAAATAATGATTGCAATTTAATATTGTGATAGTGCTAAAATATTTCCTTCAAGCTTCAAGTTTGACCACAAGTTTCCAATAATATACTTTTTTCACTTGCTAGCTCAAACCTGAGGTTTTATTAAATTCTACAGCTGCAGTCAGTATTTATGTTTTCATCTAGCAAATTGGACATTTTAAATAATAAAGAGCATGAAGTTATATATAAAAACAGATAACACTTGCAATTCATTTAAGGTGGAAACTTTATTTAAAATTAATCAAAAATCCACACAATATGGCACAGAGGTCCAAATTCTTAGCTCATTATACTGGAGTAAATCTGAGGAAAATTCATCAGCTTCACTCTAGGATCATAGCCAAATACTCAAACCTCATCTGGACATGTATTCCTAAGGGATACAGTGCCTGTGTGCACAGGGCCCTTGGTGTGCAGAGGCTGGTCCATCTAGGGAAGATGTCCTGTTGATATCAAAGAGTTGGTTAAACTTTCTCGACATACTGGGAATCTAGGTCTATGTAGCCCACTGGTATCATCAGAGTCTTTGCAGTGAAGATCTCGGTCCTGCAAGTTTCATGGCTGGTCTTCTGTGGGGGAGACAAGGCTAAACAGGAGGTAAAAGCCTGGTGTATATCTTTAGACATGGGCAGTGAAACAAACAGTCCTCTTCCCCGCAGATAGGCACAGTCCTCATTTCACTTGGGATTTGCACTTTGGTGGTTCACCTGCACATTCCCTTTAGGAGAACAAACTAATAAGCAGTGAAGTATATGACATGTACCGTTTGTAGATAAATGAAGTGTGAAATCCTTATTTTTCACTTTGCAATCACTGTTAACATCCTCTGCTATTTTACACCTTTTCTGACCATGTATACACTGAGGCACAACACTGATGCTTCAGAGGAGCAGAGTTCTGTATATGGCGTGTTGCCACACAAAGGAGCTGCTTGAGTGACAAGAATGGACCTGTATTGAGAAACTCTTCCTACTTCACTTCCAAAGGCTCCCAAACATCTTGTCTTTGCTGTGATGATAGCCATGTTTACTTGTTTTGACCTTGTGTGTGATGGCTTGTATGCCAGGCTCATCTCAAATGTTAGCTATAGCTTTCCAAGAGGGGAGTTCCCAAGCAGAGATTCAAGCCAGTGCTCCAAAGAAATACTTAAGCATACATATGTTTGGTTAATTAGATCAGACAGAGAGCAGAAATCTGTTGCAGATGAAGTTAATGAAGTTTCTAGGGAGAAAAGTTATTATCAGTCATGTTCCTTATAGCCATGCATAAAGACAAAGCATTCTCCTAATGTTCTGGCACTGCACAAGCTCAGCAGTAGCCTTTCCCCACACTCAGGAGCCTGCAGTGTTCATGGACTAGTCAGAGATGAGTGAGGAAAGGGTTGTACTAGTGACAGAACAACAGCTACTGTTAGGCAGGTCAAACAAGGAAAGAGCACAACTTAGGTCTTCTACTTTCAGGCTCTTTTTTTCCTATGAAGTCATCTGTGCTTTAAGCACAGCACCAAGCACAGGGAAATTCACCTTAGAGGTGATCTTTGTAAATTTGAATTCTGTTATTTCTGAAAAACACAAAATCTTCCAGTTTTGTCCATGGGTCTGTAGGTGATTTTAGAAGTGGATAATATATAAATAAATAAATAAGTGTTGGGGGCGGGGGGCAATAAAAATAGAGCTTGTCCTGGGAAAATAACACCAACATCTTACAGCTGATCTGATCTCTCCCCTTCCCACTGTCCCGCAGGAAATTCTGACTTCATGTTTATTTTCCTTTCTTTAAGATGCTAACTTGAAAAACAAAAAGAAAAGGAATCTCAGTTGCTGCCAAGCTCAAGCTGCACAGAAACAGCTCAACAATACATAATGCAAAGGATTCCAGTGGATTTGCAAGTAGGAGGCTAAAATAAGACAGAAAGCAGAGGAGAAAACTCTGATATTTACATGGATACAGACCTTCTACTCATGCTACTGTAGGAGTAGAAATGCAAATGAATATTGAAGTGTGTTGGGACACACTCACCCCCGTTATAATTGTATTGTAACCATCTAATAGTGGAGCAAATCTTGAAGCTATTTAATGTGTGAGTAAGGAAAAACCACGTATGAAGGCAGTCTTCACCAGACTGCTCAAGCCTAAGGTAGGTTGGGCAGCAGCAGAGGAAGGGAGCTGGACTTCGGCTTTGTGAGCACAGTGTACCTTGGGGGTGGAAAGTTCATATCATCCTCTCTCCCCTCCCTTCCAGAGCTCTGGGAATCCTGCCTCATCCCTCCACTCCGCACAGGGGTCAGGGACGCCTGCAGAGAAGTGGCAGGGGCAGAGGGGAAGCGAAGACAGCAGACTTCCTCTTCCTAAGAAAATAAAATTATTTTTGTGGGTAAGGGAGTTGAGCGTTGCTTCTTGACATTGGAGAGCTGCGTTGGCTGCCTCAATGGCCAGAGTACATAGTCTAACCCCTTCCCAAGGGCATGGACACCCTTTCAATTTCTTGGTAATAAAGGTCACTGTGAGAAAGCTGACTTTATATTTTTTAGAAAGACTGTGAGAGAAACAAGAAAGGCAGTTGAACTTCAAGGGAGATTTTCTTTCATCAGATAAACTCCAAGAGGAGCTATGCATGCATAAAATACCTCTCTACTATCATTTCCACTGGGTCCTTTGGGAAGATTCAGTTTTTGCAGCCAAAGGCCCATGATCAGCAAAGCATCTGGGCTCCTAACTCCTCATTTAAAGTTTGAATTCCAATGGAAATCAGTAGGGAGTTTAAACAGGAGTTGGGAGATTCAATATTTTGTTGAGTATTTGCCACCATTATCAGTGTGCTGCTTAACTCATAAACTATATTTACAATTATTGTTCATATTCATCCACTGACACATTTCAGGTTCTTATAGATGCTTCTAATAGTATGCCATAAATCACCCTAAAGAGCTGGGATACAATTTTTAGAGTTCAAATGGGAATACTCACTACCTGGGAGTGTTTGCAGGATCAGGACCTATTTTCCAGAACAGGTGCTTAAATGAAATGATGAAGTCATTATAGTTGAGCAACTTAATAGAGAGAAATAACTCACATTATTCTGGTACCTACAGGGCTCTGGCATAAGAGCCTAAATTAAAAATTTGAGAACATATTAGTCAGGAGGATTAGATTTGGCATTACACTTGGAGAGCCTTTTTGCGGATGTGGGAAAAAAATCAACTTCTTTTTTTGTGCGTATATAGGTATTTTTTCCCACCTGGAAAAGTTGCATGGTTTTGACATCACTTCCACTTTTTTCTTCTTTGGAGCCTGCTCCTCTTCTGTTCTGCAGACCTCTTTAGTGCTATGAAAATCAAGGTTTACTCTTGGAACAGGCATGTGTTCAGGAAAGTACAGAATGTCTATCGGAAAAGCAATATAGTGCACTCTTTGTGGTCGAGAGTGTGGGAAACTCCATTTAGCTCATTTTCATGACAGAAGCACTGAACCACATTAACACAGAAGGAAGATGCAGAAAACGTTTAATGGTACTGCAATGCTTTGTTTATTCTTAGCTAAGCCTACATGGCTTCCAAATGAGCCCACTATGCTATGCAACTACATAAGGTTAACTGCTGGGTACATTAAGCAAAATACTCTCTCTTAGATGCTTGTTTAAGTCATCATTTCTGATCATTTATCAGACTTAATGTGCTACAGCAGACTGCAGGTCACAATGTGTCATTTCCAAAAGAACTTTGACTTTTCCCTTTCCAGGGTCAGGAGCCGGTAATGTTTAGCTGAAATCACTGCATTGCACTTCATAGCTTCCAGTGGATCAACTGAAGCTTTGGAGAGCTATTTTCACTAGACCAGGGTTCTGTCTTTTGGTATTTGGGTATTAAAATCTGAGGGAACTGTTAAAGTACAGGCAATCACCTGAGATTCAAGCTGGACACAAAAAAGTTTGCTTCATTTGTTGCGAAAAGATTGTGAGAGGTACAGATAGGATAAATATTTTTCCAAACTGATAACGGGAGTTCTCTCTTGAGAGAAATACCAAAACCAACAGCCCCCACTTCTTGAAGGTTATTTTCATGAAATTCAAGAAAAAATTGAAAAAAGTTGGGATACAATTTTTGACATGTTATGTGAGTGTTTCAATTCAAGGTGAAATAATAGGGTTATTTATCTGGTGACTTCTACAGATAAGTGAATTATTTACTACAAAAAGGTAGTTTGATACCTTTTGCTCTCTTCTTTTAATCTAGAAAATATGTGGATTTTTCAGATCTATGATTTTGTTTAATACACTGGGATCACACTGGTGGGTATTAAACAATGATAAGATGAAGATGAACAGATATTTTCTGTTTTCTCCCATTTCCTTTTTATATGCTGGGCTATAGTCTTTTTTCATCTGCATTTGTGGCTCCACAGTACAGAGAGTAAGAGGAGTGGCTGTAGTAAAGACGTAAGTCATGAGAGTATCATGAATCACTTTTTTTCCTATATGTCAATCCTTACATATTACATGGATGCATAAATAATCTAGGTGAAGATGACACTACTGTATCTATTGTCTAACACTTCTCATTATAAGGGCCTACTTTCATCTGCTAATAGGTTTACCAGATTTCAGCCATTTAAGAATGAGTTGGAGTTTTTTCTTGGTTTTCTTCAAGTTTCTCCTTGGTATGGATTGGTATTTGGAAAGGTTTCAGCTACAATGTTCTGGTGTTTCCGAGATATTTGGGGAGAATAGATTGCCTTTTGCACGCTAAAAATATTCTTCAAATAATTCGTTGACAAGCAGTATCTGTGTCTTGGGAAAGAGGCCTGAGATTTGCATTAGGGATGTACCTTTTCCTGATCCTGTGACAATTTACCTAAATAATCAAAAGTTGGAAGTACCTATTTGTTCCAAGGGTGACTGCTGAGTCCTCCAGAAGCTCTGTCTGCTTCCATGCAGACAGCCAGCACCAGTGTCCCTGAAGAGGATGGCTGGGCATGTTCCCATCTCAGATTTCAGATACTGAGCAGGACCTTCTCAACTAATGCAAGAAAATGGAGGGAAGCCATTGTGGAGCTGGAGGTTGGAGACTGATGAGGAGGATGGAGTGCTGAGAACTTCATGTTATAGCATTCTGGGAAGACGGGTTCATCCTAGCTTTCCAATCATTGAGTTAATATGATGGAAGTCTTTAAGAAGTGCCTAAGAAGAAAGGAATTTTCTTATTTATATTCAGGTCCTTATGCAAGCTGTGTAAAGAAATCCTAGGAGACCCTCTACAAAAGCTGCGGAAGTTAAAAAACCTATTGACTAGCCACTCCATCCTTAGCTGCCTAACTAAATGTTAGATGGGAGTCCCGTCAGGAAATAATACAGAACACCTAGTTAAAGGCCATTTCATAACACTCTATGTTCAAGGGGGTGGGGTAAATTGTAGTTTAAAGATCCTGGTTTTCTCATACCTTTGTTCTTTATCTTAATAATCTCCTTCTAGTGCAACTGCTTGCATTGTAGTAATTAAATACCAACCATTATATAATTCTGCAGCTCCAAGGGAGCTTTTAGACTTTTGAGGAATCTAGTATGTGAGGAATCTAAAATACAACTTTTTGGGGGGAACTATGAAACAAACAAACAAAACCCCACTGAGGTTGTTAGGATTATTTGCTTCCTTTTAAAATGTTCATTACTCTTAAATGAGTATATTTCAAAGGGAACAGAATAACATGAGGAGATCCTCTGCGAAAATTTTCTAGACCAGGACTGTTACAAAAAGTTACCTCTCTCTCCCAGGATGTTCAGAAGCACAAATTGTGATTTGGGAAGGAAAAGCTTTAACAGACAACTACATTTAAAAAGCAGACTGCATTTAAATGTATCACTAGAAAAGCTAGGTTTCTCATCTGCGAAGGAAAAACTTGGTGAGGAAGGAAATAAGTGAATTAAGGAAAACAATGATCTAATTACTCCACAAAGATAAAACAAGACAAAATGAAAAATCCCAGCTAACCCTCACCCATTCTCTTTTTTTCCTCCTCCCAAGAATAATAAACACAGTAGAGGAAATATTTATTTTTTAAAAAATTTTATTATATACTTACTATCAACACTATTCTTTCTCCAAAGAGAATTCACTTGTTGATAAGTTCTGACTATTTAATATTGCTTTAGTGTGTGAAATGTATGGGTATCTCATAGAGAGAGTACTTGTGAGATTGCTGAGTTACAAGAGTCTAAATTCAGCATCCAGGCAACAGCAAGAAGCAGAATGACTGACAGGAAAAGTCAGGAATGAAATGAGTCAATAAGGCCAAAGCTCTTTCTGTCTTAAAAAGGTCTTAACATTCTTTTTGATACTGATTACTTTCTATCAGGTAGAAAAGAGGACATGAGGCATAGACCTACAAAGGCTTGAAATAGTCCTTCAAGTTCAAAGCAGTCTGAGACATCTGCAAATGCTAATAATATTCACATATTTCTAGTCATACCACTGTGCCGCACGGTGTTATCCGAACAGGCTATGAAAGGGTCATGGCACTCCTGTGTGGTCAGTATGGTTTGTTTGTTTCTGATTTCTACACCAAGAAACCCAAGAGGAGCTTTATTAGGACTACATGTTCAGAGTGGAGTTCTGAGATCAATCTGAGTCACTGAGAGGGAAATAATTTTTAAGCAGGTAATTAAATGGACTGAAAAATTCTGTAATTGAGCATCTAAAGGTGTAGGGGTGAAGCACATTGCATTATTCCTGTTGCTTTACTAAAATATTATGCCATACTTGCCAGCTGCTGGAACATAATTTAAGAGTTTAAAATGCCATATGAGAATTAAATTAAATACAAAATCCAGCATAAATCAGTTCCAATCCACATGTTTACACGAGTTTGGTTTTTTAATTTCTCTCTTCTCTCATTCAAAAAAATGGGCACATTGCTTTTTCCTCAAACTTTCAACAACTGCAAAAAATGCCACAATCTGGCAGAAAGCAGGACTGTAAAATTTCAGCCTTATAGGTGAAAGTTTTGGAAAGTTACGAGCAAATGAAAACAGGGGCTTAGCATGGAAATGCATAGGCATCCTTAATTACAGTTGTTGGTAGCTCTCCAGCTATATTGCGAACGACATATGTTTTTTCTACTTAAAGTCCTAATCCTGTTAGTATATGTGTCAGCATGGAGCCCTGCAGCTGTGGTGTGTTCCCCCAGTATTGGAGGGGATGTCTTGTGAGCAGAAGAGTATCCACAGTGTTTCTGCCTGCGCTATAGACATCAGCTGTGGATGGCTGTGAACACTGGGAATGAGTAAGAATAGAAATCTGTGAATGGTGCTAATGTCTAATGTGATTAATGAAATTCCAGTGGTGTTAAACCAGTCAAAACTGAACATGGAAACAGCTAATTAATTTCATGGATTTAGGAACACAGCACTGGCAAAGGTTTGGGGTCATATATAATATATACAGTGCATTAATAAAAGATGAAGATTGAATGATAAACCACCCATGTTGTGAAGTAATCCCACAAGAAAGTATTATCTACAGCATCTTACTGAAATTAGTCTTACTGAGAAAATTGGATTAAAGTCTGAACTATATGCTTACTGGTTATTGTTAAAGTCAGTATGAAATCACTGACAGTTAGAAACTTCCAGTTATGTTTATGGTCATGTTATTTCCAGAACACATGCAAGAGTCATACTTTGAAATGATTGCAACATCGTTATCGTGGGTCCAGAAGCCCAGTAAATTTGGGGACTTTTGCGGGAAGCACATTGCAGAGAGGACTGTTGGGCAACCACATCAGATACAACTGAATAAGGTAATTTTTTGGTCCGGATTTACAGGAAACCTCATCTGTTGTAAAGATTACTCAATCATCTTCTTAATATATTAAAACCAAATGTATGTTAGAAGACATTACTGTTGCAAAGCTATGGTCCAAGTCCTGGTGACTCTGTGGAGAAGGCTTGAGACTGGTCATGGGAGGTGTTGAGAAAGGAAAGGTGGGAGGGCAGCAGTACACAACGGCACTCTCCCCTGCAGGTCCTGTGCCCATTGGCATGACAAAATGACTCAGGGGGTATGTGGGCAAAACAGTTTCCCTTGCTTCTGAAAAGTTATATGTTCTCAGAGTTGGAAAGCGAAGGCTTTTTCCCATCGTCAGCACTTACTTTCAGCTACCAAAGCGCGCAAACAAGCACTTTCTCATTTTCTCCTTTGATAGTACTGAGAAATAATCTACAAGTTTGAGAGTACCCATAATTTGGCCAAAATCAATAGCAGGTGGGTTATTTCAAACCGTGCCTCATTTTTGTGTTTGTACAACATCAACACTTTTAACCTTGCTAATAGTGACAGGGAAAATGTTCACTTACTGCAGCCTCTTTATAAGGCCAGTCTAGGTTGAACAAACATTAATTAGTTAATATTTGTGTAGCACTTTAAAAACCTAAAGCACTATGTAAGTGCTAAAGATTATTATTGTTTTTGAGAGCCAAACAAGAATTTAGTGGGTTACACTGAAAAAAAGTTGCTATAATAAAAATGTTAGAAGCATGGTTTAAAAAAAATAATGTGAAGTGTAAACTAAATAGATTTAAAATAAAATTTCAACTGTCTCTTTTCACTCAAACTGCCATGAAAGCTACTTGACCAATATTTCAAAAAAATTCGCAGAGTATGAATTTTATTCCAATACTTACTCTGCATTTTAAGAATGTTCACTAATGCTGTTAGAAATATTATGGGAAGTGTGTATTTTAAAGATGACTACTGTATGATTGCCAGTAAGTTCTGTACTCCAGCATGTGCTAATGATTTTTTGTTTTTAGCAAGAATATTCTGAAAACCCTATGAACTTTTATATATCATAGTAATGAAACAGTAACACTCTTTCTGGTGCCGAGTTTCTATTAAATCAGTCTTTGAGAAAGAAAAGAAACCAAAACCATCCCACTGTAGTAAGAAGGATTTTAATAGAAAGCTTTACAATGAGTCTGGCAGGGGATGCTCTGAAATAATGGAAATGTACAGAACAACCTCCAACCTTAAACAACAGTGGCAGTTGATTAGCAAAGCAGAATAAAGATTTTAAAAGAGATTTCTATCTCTGTTTAATAGTCTTCTAGGAAATCTGTTTTATTATAGTTTATCATTTAAAGGCCATGGCTCTCAGTGGTTGTTAGTCACTACTGCTATGGAAAGGGGACAGCCAGAGTATCCCTCACATCTTTCCTGCAATCTGTAAAATCAACAGCTAGCCTGGATCTTTCACATGACTTAGTCATATGTGGATTAGATTTGGGAAAAAAAGGCTATTGAAACATAGATAAACTAAAACTAATTGAGACTGAGAACTTGACATTAGATATTTTTACATCTGAGTGCCTTCACAGCTGAAAGTTGTACAATACTGTTTTTTCTTCCTCCCACACTAGGAATTTACTATATCTCTGAGCTGTTTAGATCCAATTTCTCTAGTTTATCTTATTCCTGTTCAAGGCCCTGGATCATACTCACATCCCCAGGCTTGTCTCTGTACTTCTTCCAGTGACTGTCTCATGTGGATCATACAAGCCTCCCAAGAGCAGAGGCATGTACAGAGGACTTCCCTTTGTGAAGGCTTGACGTTGCAATCTCCCTTTATTTGATGCTCACTCAGTATTGCTTTCCCAGGTACACAGGCTGAGCCAGAGTGGAAATATGCCTGTTCAGACATGTTTGGTATGTATGTGCCATTGTTTTGAGCTTTTCTGGGCTACTGCATCCCCACTTTCTTGATGGGACTCTAAAACAAGAAGATGATGGGAAAAATGACCACTATGACCACCATCTCCTCCTTGAATCTCTCTCCTTCATCGACACACTGCTGAGCTCTCAGACCCATCCAGACCAGGAATGTTTGGGCTGGTACAGCAGCAGTGTTGGAGAGGATGTAGGGAAAGGTCTTCAGAGGGTAATCAGCAGGCTCCCAAATTTCCAGGGCACATGACATTCTTCTGAGGACCTGTCCCTTGGTGGCTTGTAACCTGTCTCTTCCAGTTGGCAGCTGCAGTTACATGTTTTTGCACACGATGGCAAGAAGTTGTTACTGTCATGAAGGGAAAGTAAGAAGATAAGGTAAGAAGATGCACAAAGCTTTCAAATTATACCTAAACTCCTTAGTTCTTCTGCAAATTACTGGTCCAAAGATGAAAAGTGTGTAACTCATATCAGGTTCATAAAAGCCTAAATACAAGGCAGATTTTATCATAAGATCTGTGGCAAATTGTATGAAGGAGGGTCAGACTGTGCTTCAAGGGCTCACTCCATTGCTGAGGATCACACCAGAGTCTCAAGATTCCTGTGCCAGCTACTCACAGGAAGAAGTCGTGTGCACCACTGTAGCACTTGACACAGGTTCTCTTTGACGATGCTCAGAAAAGTTGCTTACAGTGTCTGAAAATGTTTCCAGAGGAAGCTGCAAATGTGCAGCAGCTGCTCAGGACATCCACAGCCAGTACAAAGTTGTTATATCCAGAGGTGCTAAATACTTGAGCCCCTTCCTGACACCAGTGGATCAGAGGACCATGTACCTCTCTAAAAGCAGGTCACTTCTTTGGGTACTTTGGCTAAGGATGGAGGCAACAAAGATGGTCACCTGTGTTTGAAAACCACTAAATGATTAAAAGCGAATATAGAATGTGTTTAGACAAGAAATTATTCTAGACCTTTATTTCTGACTACTTGATACAAAAATACGGAAATTAGAAAGTGTATGTGCTTATGAAAATCTGTAGGTGAAAACATATTATTTCTCTGTGTGTTCATACTGAAAATTATCTACATTTAGTGTTTTCTGGCAACTAAGGAAAGGCCCAGAACTCTCACACCTTAGAAATACTTATTTTGCATTTTAAAATGGGAGGGTTTAATACTGTATGGTACAATTCTTACTTTTTCACTAATGTATAACTCTTGTTCTGCTGTTGAGCATTTTATCAGAGACATAACACCGTGCAACAGCTTAAGCAACTCTGCAGTTATCAAGGTTTCTGGTTTAACATGCCTTGGTGTAAGAGCACAAAACTGTCAGCTCTTCCTTTTTCTGTCCTTTTTGCAAGCTGCCAGCCCCCAAAACCTTAGAAGAGTTTTATGTGGTGTGTTTTGGGTAAAACTAATGTGAAGGAGGTTGGAGGCCACCAGGAAACATTAATAGTTCTCCTCAGTTTTGTTTTCTTTTAACCGTTAGAGCCTAATGAGAGCACTGCTGTGAAATTTTGGATACAGTTTTGGCAAGGCTGCACCAATCCATCAGTGAGGCCTCCTTGCTGAAATGAACACCTCCAGTAAGCTTTTAATGGCCTTTGTAAACAAACAGAATAATTCCCACTAACTGCAGAAATGAGTTCCATATTTATTTATTTTACTTCACAGCTCCTATTAAGTTGATTTAATAAAATTCAGCACGTAATGTTTTTTTAAAACAAACCTTAAATAAACTGGAGCTGAGTACTGAACTCTGCATGGTGCTGCCGGTATTAATGGGTTCAAAAGAGGCCATAAGGCTCCAACTGTCCCTGCATGGTGAGACCAAGGCTGAAACTCCATGAAACAGTAAAGATGATTTTAGGGTCCCTAATACCTGACTGAAATAAAATAATCATATGGTAGCCAGAGGAGGAGCTGGGGAGCTGATGGCTCAAGACTGTTGGCTGATCTAAGTGTCCTGTGTCCCCACAGCTCTCTGTCTGGACCTCCCTCAGGTGACCCTGAGGAAGTGTCTTTGCCCTTTTTTGCTCCCTGTTTTAGCACCTGAAGGTCACAGTTATGGATACACTGGGATTCACCCCCAGCCTTGTGTCTACTGGAGCAATTCACTTCTGACTACCCTGCTGGGAGAAGCTACAAACCATCTCTGCAACAGAAGGTGTGAGAAACCAGATTGTGTCTTAAATCAGGAGATGGACCTAATTTCTGAGCACAGTGAATATGCTCTAGGGGAGCCTGTGACACTCCTCATTCCTCAAAGATCTCTTCCAAGGGAGAGAAGAAATATGAAGATAATGACTCAACTATTCTTGATGCGAGATGGTGACAACAGGAACAAGAACCCTTTGAATTTCAGGAAGAAATTCAGGATCCAGAAATAGACTTGGTGCCAGTAATCCAAGGAGAGCTCTTTGCTTGGTAGGCTTCCTGCTGCTTTGGGCTTTATACTTTTTTTTTGTTTACTTCTTTTTTCTGGTCACATTGCTAAGTCTGAACCCTTCTTTGTGGGGACCTACCAGAGGATCCAGATGTAGAAGAAGTTATGGAATGAACTGACAAAATGCTTCATCAGAAATCATCAAGGCCAGGCAGTATTTAAACGAAGTCAAGGGTAAAATCGCTGAATCACTAAGGATGCTGTGTAACCTCATGCTTAAAATTGTACTGGTACTTGAAGAACGGAATGAGGCATATGTGATGTCAATTTCTAAAAAGGCTTTGTGAGATACTGCAGAAATGCACACCTGGAGGCATCATGTCCATGCCAGGCAAACTGAAACAAGCTATAACAAAAATCAGAGTCAGAGGACACCTTGCAGCATATGATTTCCTGGGGAACAGTTCATGATAATTTTACATAGGGAAGTCCCACTGGAAAAGACGGTTAGAGTCTTCTGAAGATATCAACAAACATATGATGATCTGCCTGATAAATGTGTTTGGATGTCCAAAAGGTTTTCAGCAAAATCCCTCATCGGGAACTTTAAGGGCAACTAAGTGCTGTGGTGTAAAAGGAAGGCTGTTTAATGACTGAATAACTGGTTACAAGGTAAGAGCAAATGTTCAAGTCTTGCAATAAAGGGACACTATCAATGCTTTTCCCCTGGGGTCCGTGCTAAGTTGTGTGCTGTAAAACATGTGCATAAGCAACCTGGAAACATGGTGACAAATGATAATGTGGGCTGAAGATGGTAAGTTTTTATTTTTAGCAAAGATCCTATGTGCTTGCCCTACACACTTGCTCTGTATAAACATAATAATAAAACATATGAGTTTTATTATTATTTTCTCTCAGCTTCTTACTGCCTTCACTTTTTTTCTGAGAGCAACCATTACATGGTACTTACAGTACAATGAACAGTGATCATGGACCATTCATGGAAATACTGCCCTTACAGTGCCTCAGCTCTTGTGGGTCAGTGAATGACTTTGACTGTGGGCAGTGGTGCTGGCTGGGCTGTGGGTTCAGTTTTGTTTTCCACACTCATCATTCCATTATTATGTCCCTCTTCTGCTTATAAACACCATGTAAGACACAGAAAATAAACAGGATCCAGGTTAAAAAAGCAGGAGCCTAGCCCTTTGACCTCCTGGATACCCATAACATCTATAGAAAGGGGTGTAGGGGTATCACCTCCTGAATGGTCTTGCTGGATGGTAGGAAAACTGTTGTCTATAGAGCAAAGAAAGTCATCAGAGGCCAGCTCTCAGATGACTAGAGCAACTGTCTTTCCACCGTGCATTGCCTGATGAACTTCCTCGCCAACCTTTGCCTAGATATCCATGAATGTTGCCTTTCCCTTTTCCCTGCATGTTGTTCTTCCCAAACTGTGAAGCACAATCTTCTGTAGCTAGAACTTGTTTCTCTGTTGTGTTTCTAAGAGACAATGTCCTGCAAAGCATCCAGCATGCCTTCACATTTTTACCGTAAGGTCTACTGAAAGCCTGTTGCAGTATATGATCTGTATTGACCAGGAAACAATGCTGCCTGCACAGAGAAGCCCCTTATAGGGCCAGTACCCATTAGTTCAGATAATTTAAGATAATAAACATCATACCATAGCTTCAGTGTCACAGTGTGAATCAAATTTTTGCCTCAGGAAGAGCTTAGGAGAGCAGAGACACTAAGCTTAGGGCTTACGGAGAAGGTGAAAACAAAGGATTATGAATAGCATCCACAGATAACTTATACGCTAAGAGACTTTTAAAGGTATGATCTGACTGGTGCTGCTACATTTAGACTGCTATACCAAATCAGCAGTGAAATATTCATATCCCATTGCTAACACTGTGATGCTGGAAAACTCCCTTGGAATGAGCAGAAAATAACTTCTGGTGGCTTAACTCAGCAAGGTCCAACTTAGGGCTGATAGGATGAATCCATTTGGCCTGATGCCTTTTCCCTGAAGCAATGAACAACTGTTTTGACAGTGGGTTCAGCCTATGCAGCTGAATGCCTCCTCTTGCCCTTAAGCAGCCAGTGCTGGCCTGGTGCAGAGCCACTGCTACCTTCTGCCAATGTGCATGGAGTGGAGTGGGAAGTATGTCTCCCAGAAGGGGCTACTCCAGCCACAGCGCCCAGTACTGACCTATCAGTTGGATAGGTAGTGTGATGTTGTCTTGGATCATAACTGTGTGAGTGTGAGGGCTAGAACATCTCTCCTACAAGGACAGGTTGAGAGATTTTGGATTGTTCAGTCTAGAGAAGTGAAGGCTCCAGGGAGACTTTACTGCAGCCTTCCAGTATCTGAAGGGGGACTACAAGAAAGCTGGGAAGGGACTTTTTGCAAGGGCTTGTAGTAGTAAGACAAGTGGTAATGCCTTCAAACTGGAACAGGGTAGATTTAGATTAGAAATTAGGAACAAGTTCTTCACTATGAGGGTGGTGAGACATGGGAACAGGCTGCCCAGAGAGGCTGTGGGTGCTCCATCACTGGAAGTGTTCAAGGCCAGATTGGACGGAGATTTGAGCAACCTGATCTAGTGGGAGGTGTCCATGGAGGGGAGTTGAAACTAGATGATCTCTAAGGTCCCTTTAAACCCAAACCATTCTGTAATTCTATGACTAAGCTTGTGATAGGAAAACTGCAGGAATATGCTGCATTTCTCTGACGGAGCTCTGCAAACTATGGCAAAAGTGTCTCTATGGTGCTGGCAAGGACATCTAGGTGGTAACATCTGCATCAGTGCACAGGGAATTGCACATGGGAGATGGATGAGCTCTTCCTGGTGAAGAGCAGTGGCAGAGAAATAACACTGTTTTTCTCTCTTCTTCCACTGGCTTTTCCAGTCACATTTAGGCAAGCTCCTTCATTTCTCCCACAGTAAAATAAGACTGAAAATGCCAGGGTGTCTCGCAGGGTTGAAAAAAAAAAAAAATCTGATATTTGTGAATCTCTGGAACCATCTTTATAACAAGTGCTGGAGAAAGGCAAGTCAGGAATAACAGCAGACCATGGTTCAACACCCACAGACATGCCCTTAGCTGTGCGCGTTGGGGACCTGAAACACAGGTCAGAGCTGCCCACAGGGACCACTGGATCATTGCAGGGCTGGTGCCAGACCTGGGGAAAAGGAGAATGGTGTCAAACAGGGCACAGAGGCCACCTAGGAGTTCAGAACACCCAGGAAGCTTTCTTTATTTAATTTTAAAAGACACCATTCTGCTTACTTTAGGTTTATGTAGGGTTTATTTGTATACTCCTGTCCCTGCCGAGAGTGCCCTGTGACTCTGATTTTCTGACCCATATCAGAAAAACCCTCCTCCTCCTCAGAAAGTTGTTCAATTCCTTCCTCAAAGCTGAGCAAGGTTTGAAACACTTTCCTGAGCAGGGAGGATCTTCCAGCACAAACCAAAGCAGATTCATGAATTGGGGCCAAGATGCTGCGTTTCTCAAGGGTGACGGTCACAAAGAGGCATTTCAGGGCTTGAAGGGAAGATTTATGAGCACGGTTCTGAGAAGGGAGCACAGACAGTTCACTGCAGGCCCCACAGAAAAAAAAAAAAAGAAAAAAAAACCAGCCCCACTTGTGTTTAAACTGGACCACTCAAAATGAAGGCATTGTGTGCGCCGGCAATAAACAAAGAAAGAGATATCTGGAAGTGATAAAGCTTGGATTGATAAAAACTTCCCTTCTTCTAGACAGAGGCCACACATACTCTAAATAAAATGTGCCACTTAGGAGATGATTTGTGTTGATAAACCTCGAGCGCATTGTTTTTCCAAATGTTCTCTCCCAGTTGGGAATTTCACACTTGGGCAGGCTCCAGCCGCGGCCTTACCGAGTGCCAGCCTCCTTCCCTGACCTGACCCGCTGTTGTTTATACTGTTGTTTACACATTTCTTAACAACCTATGCAAGCGGTCTGTAATTACTTTCGCTGATGGCAGCGGCGGCGGCGGTGCGGAGGTTCAGGCAGGCTCTGAAGCATTGCCAATGTTGTGCTGTTTGTTGACATGGTGTTTCCCCCCGCTGCGGCAGCAGGTCGGAGGGGGGGTTATAAGATGGCTAATCATAGCCACAGCCCCACCAGGCTAGGACCATGCTGTAAACAGCCAAAGGAATAAGTAACCTGAATAAGAATCAGCTTTCAAGAGGCTTGTTCCAACCATAAGACCCAGAGGCATCACTGATCTGAGATAATGCTGGGGTTTGGAGCAGTCCATTTCAGCCATGCATGGGCATCTATATGGAGTTACTTGTTTTGAAAGTAATTTAGCTTGGATGTAACTTGGATGCAATTCTGTATCCCCCCCCCCCCACTACAAGGCCAGAGTTCAGCAGAGTCAAACAACAATACTCTTTAGATCATTATAACACTCTAAGTTATACCATTTATGTTATACCCTTCCATATAATTGAGGAAGGGTCTATAAGGACTTTGTGCTCTAGACATCTTTGGCTTTAAAAGGCAACACATACAATTTCTCTGAAAAAGAGGCACAAAATCTGCAGATTGAGTATTATTTCTGGTTTACTGAAGAATAAATTTTGTTTGAGACCAAATAGTTTAATTAGTATCTCAGAAAGCTATGTAAACTTGATATAAATTATGAGGGTGTTGCCCTCTCTGATTTACTCTGTTTGAAAACCTTGAGTGCCTCTAGCCTGCCTGGACTTAAAAATACTAGCATTTGTTTCCATTAAAGCCATATTTTTAAAGCTTAGACAGGGTGTGGGAGAGCTGATGTCCCTTGATTAGCCACAGATACTGCAGAAGAAAAATAAAGATCCTGAAACTTTTTTTTCACGGTTTTTGTAGAAAAAAACCCCACCTCAGTCCTTCCTTCCTGATCCATTCCCTTGCATTCCCAATAACAATAACACAATGCAGCATTGTGCATCTGAAAGTTTGTAAGATGTGTATCTCAAAGGGTGTCTGAAGCACCGGGGGTTCACATAGCTTGTAGCTGACTTTTAGCTAACCTATAAGCTAGGTACCCAGCTCTCCACATGAAATCCCTTCCTTACAAATTATATTAGACATAGCATTCTATGAAACTGATTGCACCAGACATTGCATTTGTATTTATTTACTAACATGCTTCAGACTGCAAAATCAAACTAAGGATGTTTCACAAAAGTGTTTCCAGAATACATTGTTTAATGACAACAGACAAAAACTACAGCCAAGAAGTTGGCAATCTGACAAAGCTGTAGTGTTTTCATGCTATTTCCATGAGCCAAGGAAGAAACACCATACATGGCCTGCTGTCTGTGCCAGACACTGATACACATGTATCAGGGAAATAACAAGTCTATTAGTCTGAGATAGCCAGCAGTATAGCTCATACTGCAGGAGGAGGGTCAGATCAGCTCGGACTACTGTCACAGACCCTGAGTCAAGCTGTCTATCCCTGCACATGTTCATCTTAGCATTAGCTAGTGTGTGCAGTGTGTTTTAATGAAAGTGCTATATGTAAGCTCTTAAGCAAATCTTACATAGAGTGAGGCCAGTATGTTCACTGATATTGAAGTACAGACATAGATGCTGCAAATTCGATGGTATGCCTGAAATTACAGCAGTGCAAGTGAAGAAGAGCTGTGAACTTTACCCTAGTCTGCTAGAGATTGCAGCACAGGTGCTGCTTTAACAGTGGTAAGGACACTTGGAAAAAGGAGAATGTGCTTGGTCTTCAGATCCCACACAGGACCAGAATGGCTGACAGCTAGAAAAGTGGGATTTTTGTGGTCTGGATTTCTTTTTCTACTTCTGACCAGAGCTCATCTCTGGAGAAGAACGGAGAGACGCAGCCATGAGCATCCCACAGACATTTTTTGTTCCTTTCTGAAGGGTGCTCGGAGCCTGCCCGTGGCAAAGCTCCAGGCTGTGCCAAGAAGATGCCTCTCACCTCTTGGGAGCGCCTGCAGGCACACCTCTGCCTGCCAAACAGCTGTCATTGGCGAGCTTGAATTTGTCATCCTGTCGTTTCCCCTCCCTGGTTTTGACCCATCTCCACTCCCCAGCACACAGGCTCCCTGCAGCAGCCGACTGACCTCTCGCACTGCGGGAAGACGTTATCAACTGGCCAGGAGTGGGTTTGCTGGGATATGGGGCTCATCCCACTGATTCAAGGAGGCAGATCTATCTTAACACTTATCTCCCTGTTAAAGCCTCCTCCCTCCCTGACAGTTATTTCTAGGCCTGTGTTTCATACTCATCACTAGCACCAGGAGTAAACCTTTCCACAGACAGATAAGTGGCACCAAATTAAAGAGTATTAAATGAATGTCTTTCCATATTTAAAGAGCCAGTAGCAATTTGTATGTCCCAGGCATGCCAGAGATGGTAAAAATCTAATCATTTTCCATGCTTTAAACGCTGTGTAAACATGAGCTAATTGTTCTTACATGTGAAAAATGATGTGTCTCATGTCAAGAATGTATCAAGACCGAATTTTTAGCTTTGTGAAATATTATTGAGCCCAGCCCCTGCTCAGCAAATCTTTCCAGACTCGAAAAAGTCACTAAAGCAAATAAGGCTGTTCTTATTTATGAGACTGAGAGTTTATCTTGATTAGATATAAAGGATGTAAATAATTACTCTCTTTTAAACAACTTCTAACATGAAAAAAACCAACTATATATCTGTTTGCAGTATATCTAAAATACACTCATCAGCCACTACAAAATACTTAATGCTCTTGATAAATGAAACGCATGCAGTTAATCTCAGCAATTTTGCTCCTAAGAACTAAAAATCCATCTTTGCTGCTTTTTTTTTTTTTTAGAAAGGAAATAACAGCAAAATACACCATTAGTCACAAAATATAATCTGTTAACATCAAAGCTAATGGTTTACTGATTGCTTTTTCAAACCACTGTTTCAAGGTTTTACATGTCTGCAAGCATTTCTTCTGCAATTATTAAGACAAAGTAATAGATGAAGAGAGTTTTAGTATTTCATCAGTGCTAAGGGAATGATTAATAACATTGGTCCTGGACCTCAGGCATGACGTGGGCAAGACTGGTGGGTTTCCCCACCTTAATACTCAGCTTCCAGGGGCCAGATGTCTAGCAAAAGACTTCTAAAAAAACATTAGTAAGGACAAGGGAGAAGAACTTGGGAGCACAGTTCTTACAGGGAGGTACATTTATCTCTGACTTGTTTCATCATGCAACTTTCTTCATGAAAATTTCCAGTCATGGATACTGAAATAACATCAACTCTGTGACACATGGACAAAAATTAGCCCTCAAGATGAACTGTCTTATAACCAGAAATAGGTAAAAAGAAGCAATACATCCACAATCTTCAGTTTACCGTTGTCTGTGTGGTTATTACACCACCAGTGAAGTGAAGGGTGACATGAAGTCTAGGTGAATGCAAGTCCCTCTCCTTTGAGCTGTAATCTTGCTTCTTCTTTCTAAGCATTTTTTCTCTCCCCATGGCACCAGTGGGGCATTCTCTGACAGATTTATTGCCAGGTATCATAATTTGTGAAAGACTTCATTGTCCTCAGTTTAAGGGACAGATATAAAAAATAAATAAAATCTAAGTGGAATTATTTTTGCACAGTCTACCAGTTTCTATCTGCAGTGCAACAGATCCTTAACTTCAGTAACAGAATATCTGCAGCTTCTTATATGTAATCCATTACATACAAAATTGCAGTCATCTATCTTGCACAATATAGAGTACAAAATTGAATTTGGCAGTTCATTCGGCAAGGCTTCCTTCAGTAAGTCCATAATTGCTGGAATTTTTTATCTGAGGTCATGTATGCAGGTTTACTAACAGCCCAGGTGTCACTTTGAGAACCTGAATGCAGGGGAGCACAGCATTGCCTATCTCACATATGAGCATGGGAGATGTGAGCAAAATTCAGAAATTCAGTCTTGCAGAGTAGCCAGCTGTTATGGTCGGTGAACATAAAAAATTAATTTCCTCTGGTGGCATTTCCAAGGTATCATGTAGCCAGAAGGAATTTTCCTTCTCCCGTTCCCTCCTCTTCATTCCCTTTCTGCCTCTGTGTTGAAAGGCTTCACCCCTCCAACTTCATGGATCTTCTGCAAACTGAGGGAAAATGTCTTCAGTCTTAAAACATGATCTCAGAGGCAGAGGCTCCCTGCAGGTATCCCACAGCAAGGCTATGGGATTGATCAAGTTCAGCTTTTCAGAATATGTCACCATCCAAAACTATACCCTGTGCCGTCAGTGACCCATCCTACAATGGGAGCAAGGAGGAACAAGTCACTGGCATTTCTGAGAAGTTAACATTGGTCCCTCTAATTGTTTCCCAAATAATCTACCGGGTATGAGTGATTGAAGGGGAGTTCCCTTCTGTGCCAGGTGCTTTCTGCTCAGCTCCACTTAGCAAAACCACAGATACCCAAAGCTTACAGGGAGAGCACTGTTCTACTTTGGATCCCTGGGCCAACTTACAGTCAAGTAGAATTTTGCTCTCACTGCCAAGAAAATTTTATGAAATAAGAAAGTTTAGAAGATTTCAGAGTGACAGACATTAACTTTAACTTTCATGTGAGTAACCTAAAATTCCATTTCCACAGTGTTCCTGGAATCTCAGGTTCCTTTCTTTCAGGCTGAAATGCTCCTCAATTCCATAGAAGTCCTCCACCTGATTAGGGGGGAAAATTGGAACTGTAAGAGTACTTGGTACATTGAGTTAGCTATTTAGTCAGAGTTGAAGAAGTGTTCAAGACAAGCAGATATCTAATTAACATCTCTTGATCCTGTGACTTGGAAAATCAAGATAGATAGATAGCTGTGCTGTTACCTATGTGAAACCTTTGCAGTTCTGGTCTCATGTGCCTAAGCACAGACATTTTGGTTCCCAGCTTTATAAATACCCTCAAATGCAGGTTCTGGACTGCTTTTGAGTTTTAGGGGGTCTCAATTCCAATATATGTTTACTTTTTATCTTAATAGTAGATACAGAATCAGCTGTTTAATGCTGTCTGAATTCTGCTTGGCATATAGGAAACAATATGTTACCTTTGACCTGAACCATTTTTAAGTGTGGAGGGTGAGTAGAGGAGCCAAAGGAATTATTTTTGCATGTAATGTTCAAGATATATAAATGGGGTGGAGTTTAAATCCCTGCGCTTTTGGAGATTATGCTCAGGAAACCATATTTTATGTGGTCATAAATAAAGCAAGAAAAATATCAACTTAACTGTGACATGGACCTTTATGTGGGTATATTATGGAATTCTAATTAAAATGAATGCAGTAATAAACCAATCCACCCTTAACAGCAAAGCAAAGCAACACCTCCCCCCCCACACACACTTTCTACTGCTTTAATGACATTCTGAATCCCACAAATAAAACTGGCAAGAATACACATCCTTTTCTTACGCTATTAAAAACTCTAGTTGTGGATTATTGCAGTTTCTTATTGCTTCAGGACTCTTTCCAAGTTACACTTTATCACACTGAATATCAGGCAGTACAGACCTGTTAGGATACCAAAATGCATTGCAACAAATGATCAGCGTAGGTGAAGAAAAGACATCAACCTTCAGTTCACAGTGATGCCAGGCCTGTGCTGGCTCTTCCCTGCACCCCTACATTGCAGGAGCAAGCACATGGACAACTTCTACTGTGAGTCCTCACTTCATAGCTCTGCGTATTGTGGAAGTCACAGCTGTATGCATGTGCTGTGTGTGCACTCTAGATCTGTTCCCAAATGCAGTGTACTCTGCCAGCAGCCACCCAAGAAATTATGATATTCATTGTCTGGTAGAGACGGCAGGACATGTTAGTGAAGCCTGGTGAGTCCTCCAAAAGGTATGAGGTTCCACAGGGACAGATGCTATGTCCTACACTTGGGTCACAACAACTACCTCCAACGCTGCAGACTTGGGGAAGAGTGGCTGGAAAGCTGCCTGGCAGAAAAGGACCTGGGGGTACTGGACAACAACCCACTGAATATGAGCCATCAGTGTGCCCACGTGGCCAAGGAGGTAAACACCATCCTGGATTGTATCAGAAGGACTAGGGAAGTGATTGTCCCTCTGTACTCGGCACTGGTGAGACTGCACCTCAAGTACTGTGTTCAGTTTTGGGCCCCTCACTATAAGGAGGACACTGAAGTGCTGGAGCATGTCCAAAGAAGGGCAATGAAGCTGGTAAAGGGTCTAGAGAACAAGTCTTACGAGGAGCAGTTGGGGGACCTGTTGAGGAAGTTGTTAAGCCTGGAGAAATGAAGGTTGAGGGGAGACCTTATCTACCTGAAAGTAGGTTGTAGAGAGGTGGGGGTTGGTCTGTTATCCCATGCAGCAAATGATAAAACAAGAGGAAATGGCTTCAAGTTGTGCCAGGGGATGCTTAGATTAGATTAGATGCTGGGAAATAATACTTCACAGAAAGAGTTGTCAAGCCTTGGAACAGTCTGACCAGGGAAGTGGTGGAGTCACCATTCCTGGAAGTATTTAAAAGACATGTAGATATGGCCCTTAGGGACATGGTTTAGTGGTGACATGGCCATGCTGGTTAATGATTGGACTTGTTGATCTTGAAGGTCTTTTCCAACCAGAATGATTCTGTGATAATAAAAATGTAAAAAAATAACCAAGCGGGTATCAGCAGGATCAAAATACACAGTAATTAGAACCAAAACATGACTAGGATTGCCTGTCTTAGCCAAGTGCTAATGTGGGATCACTTTTACTGGTGGACACACCAGTGACAACGCTAAAATCCTGAAAGCTCAGAGCTCTTTGTTCAAGTGCCTTACTACAACTTGTTTTCTTCAGCCAGCATGAAAGCTTCTTCAAACTCCTTTTCTCTGGGAATGTCTAAAATGCCAGTATTTATTGAGGCTATGGTCTTTGGGAGGAACAGTAAGAATCCATGTCTTACCACCAACAGAAGAATGGTGTCTTCCAGCATTTGGCCTTTTCACAGCAGTATTTTATAGAATAACACATATAGAATCTATACATTCGGTCAATGATGATCTATAATATGTAAAGCAAAATTTTTTGTTCCACTTCTCAATTATTCTTGTAGTGTAATTCTTCTTAAATGCCATATCATTGAGTAGTGATTTATTTTCCAGCTGGATGTAAGCTTTCTAAAACTCAAAAGCTCAAAGGAGAATCATAAAACTGTAGAAAGGCATGCTCAGTGGTACTCTCCTGACAGATTTTGGTCTAATAGGTTTCTAAAGGTTACCAGGCATAGAGAATACAACCTCCTCAGGAAACCTATTTCAATGCATCTTGGTATTGCTCTTGGTAAAGTTTTCTTAATATCTAGTACCTGTTTCTTTCCTCTTGCAATGCAAGTCCATTGCTTCTTGTTTTGTAAAGCACGGACATGGAGAACAGATTGTTTCCTTCCTCTTTGTAACAGCCCTTTCTATAAATGACACATAGTATGGTGTGATTTTATGGGACTGTATGTTCACCAAGGACTAATAGTTAAAATGATACTCATTTGAAGTCACTGGGTAAAAAACAAATGAAAAACAAATGCACATTTGTTTGCAAACAAAGATAGTGAAGATAAAACTGAGAATCTACCATATGTTTTCACCAGCTGGAATTCATTCAATGTTCTGTTAGTTCTGCTCTTAAACACGGTGTGAAGCTCATTTTTGAGGTCCTTCTCATAGGCTATGTCACTGGCAAGAAGTCCTCAATCTATGAAGGGCATACTGCAAAAAGGTGTCTAGCAATTGTCTTAGAGGGGAATGTCACTAATGTGTTTCCCATTCCTTGTGCTGAAACTTCTAACACAGTTTTTCGCTTCCGCACTTGAAAGTATTCTCCTGTGCTGGACTGAGAGAATCCCAGTAAGAGAGCAGGATTCTTGCAGCAGTTTTTGGAAGTGCTTCTTTCCAAGTGTGAGGCTTCTTCAAGCATTGTGGAAAATCCGAAGTTGTCTGGTAGGGGACTAATTAAGAGTACTCAAACAGGATGTGGAGAAAGCATAAAAGAGCTTGAGAAATCTCTGGTCTAAGACTGTGTCTGCACTGTGTTACTCTGTGTACTACAGATTTATTCCTGTAATTCTTTTCATCACCGAGAAAGACGCAGGACAAAGAAAGAAGCAGCCAAAATGGAGCCAAAGCTTTTCTGTGAGCAAATTGAGAAAATTTTGTCTTTGTATACATAAAACTAATATCAAACCCAAATTGTTTATATGAAATTAATGTTTTGGAGTGTAAAATGGGATTCTTTGAAAGAGTGAATTCCTTCTGTGAAACAATCTAAATTCAATGGGGATTTTGGCTCTGGACTGCAAAGCTTAAATTATAGCATATAATTCAATATGATTACAATGTTACTGCTGCTCAGAAACAACATCACAACAAGTACAGACACTGTATATGTGAGAGAAAGAGATTCCTTGCCTTGCCCAGGACAGATTTAAATATTTAGCAATGTTATAACAAAGTAACTCAATATTGAATATAAGATGGTGGTGTTTTGAGTTTGCTGCCAAGAAGTTTGTGCAGAGGGACAGTTTTTGTTGTCTGTGCACCGCTCTGAATTAGAAGATGTGTCATATAACACTTATCTTAGATAGTGTGGGGGCAGTCAGTGAATGGTAACTGTGTTCTTCTGAAACAACAAGGATGTCATGTAGCACTTTTGGAGAGATAAGTAAACGTTTGGATTGGGAAGGGTATGCAAAGGATACCAAAGTTCAGCAGCTAATTAGAGTGTTATCACTTGAAAAGTAACATAACTGAATGAATGAAGTCATGGCATCTAGGGAAAAAGCTTGTGATTTGTTAAATTATATTGCAGTGTACATGAACCATACAACGGTGACATTCTCAGGAATGCAATGTAGCATAATTGGGACAAACAGGGGGTTAGTTTAGCTACTGAATTTAGGGTATCTGTAAATGTGCTCAACTTTATTGGTTACATGGTCACATGAACATCATCATGCTATGAGTAGGAAATCAAAGCTCCAACTAAAATTCCAGTAGATGGAGCTTATAATTTGGAAACGTGGAGTCATCCTGACACACTATGCACACAACAATTATTTGAAGTATTGCTAAGAACTTTATTTAGTGAAATTATAATTTATTCTTTAGAAGGAAACAGAAGATGGATTTACAGTTTGACATAGAATTTTCCATTCAAAACTAGGTCACATCTTTCCCCATCCCAGTCTGGGCCTTAATCTGGTAGTTTGCAAGATATGCAGATGAGCTCAGTGGGCAACAGATTTGTTTTTCAGTGCAGAGAGTATATTTGAGTTAGCTTGATGCAACTGAAAAGCCCCATACAGAGGAAGGCAAGCTCATCTGAAGTCATGCTGCCTGTGCGTGGGAGGGAGGCTCACTGCAGCAGGATCTGGCAGCTTACTGTGAAAGGCTAGGAGAGCAGGGACACCTAATTTCTCAAAAAATGTAGGATTACCCAGTAAATCACATAACCTTAAACTGTCCAAAATTGTAACATGAATGTGATGATAGAATAATCACTGCAGCCCATTGACATAAACAGGATGACTTACAGAGACATACCAACACTTTGGAACATGGGATGCAGAAAAACGACTCCACATAAGGGGAAAATGAATGGTCAGAGTCTTATCTAGCATGATAAGAAGCATTTACTTATGAAGAAACTCTTAAAGGACCAATTCTCTAGCATGCACTTAGTTAGGGAGTACTAATTTGGCAATTATTTGCAGTGACAAATGTGGCCATTAATGGGCCAGTCTTGGTGCCACTGGAGAAATCTCATAATGGCTGAAAGGGTGACACAAAGGAAAACATGAAAAGATGCAATGGGCCATGGGACCTTACAGGAGAGATTTCCAAATTACACAGGAAACGTACAAAACACTCAAGTGATCCTCCTGCTGCTGTTATAAAAGAGGTATTTTTCAAATATGTCTGAGGAACCGCAAACAAGCTTCCCTCAGCCCTCAGAATTTCCCTTACCTGCCATGCATATGGACACATATTCTTTAAGACAGCTTTCTATTAATGTGCAGAGGCTTTCCCTGGGACACTTGTCCTGTGAAGTGGTAATCTCCTTTCTTGCTGCTTTACTGTTTCAGTCTCCAAGCAGAAAAATACTGATATTTCAACTCACAGTAAACACGAACAAGAGGTGCACTTTTCAAGCTAACAGGCAAAAATGCCCTCACCTGCACCTATCTCTATGGCTATTAAAGGAAGATATCTGCTGAGATCACATAGTGGCTGCCTCAAATGGTGATGAATTGCAAATAAATTTCTGCAAAGCATGGAGACTGCTAAGGATGTAGGACAGCTGGGATTCTTCTAATAAATTGTTCATAACAAATGGCTGGGCCACCTTTAAGTCATGCCATGGTGAAGTAGATATTTGCTGAGAGAAATGAAAGACAAATTGTGAAATTCTGAATTAAAGAAATTGAAGGAAAAAGAGGAGATGTAATTTATACGGACTTTTCTGGACTTTACTTAGTTATCTATTCCTATGTACTTACATGAAGAAATAGGAAGTGGCCAACATAAAACCTGCGGAATTCTTCAGACAGCCTTTTAACATAATATGCAATTGTTGGATCAAAACTGTAGTCTGAAAAACTATTAAGATTACAAAAACACAGAATGCAAACTGAGACAATAAACATGTAAAGATATCGTTTGTCGCTAAAATCTTTCCACGTTATTAAAAATACAACTCATCCAACAGTACATTTTGAAACTCTTTTGCTCTGTGATTTATTACAGAGGCCATCATAATCAATTATTTTTAATTAACAGAAGATGGAAACATTAATTGGTCTTATTTAAGTTTGATTGTATTAAATGATTGTACCAGTGATCAAAAATGTATTTCGAAAGGGAGTTTAGGCTAATATATCAGCAAATGAGGCGCTATAAACATGATTAATATGCACATTAGACTTTCCTTATCACTTCTTGTTGGCAGTTTTTATCCGGTCACAGCTGAAATTCCATTGAGTTCTTTCTCCTTTTGTATAAAATACAGATTATGTGGAGACAGCCGTCTGAGCAACTGAAGTTTCATCTTGTATGGCCATTAATTATTATTGCTCCTTTAGTATTTCTTATCTATCACAGAGATGTAGGACTGTGTTTTTATAGACATTTGCTGGTAGGAGAAAAACAGGCTTTCGGGTGATGGCGCCTCAGCATTTTTTCATCAGAGAAAGGATCAACAGCACATTTTGCACATCTATGAAAGGGTAGAATAAGATATTTACAGCTGTCATCATTGTGGAGGTGTGTCTGTTTGGTCATACATACACCAGGGAATTTGTTGGAAGATATAGCCAGCCTTTGTTGCAATGTTCTGATTTTTAAAACATCCACAATTATTTTGTATTTATTTCAAAGGAAGTACATACAATATGATTTTTTTAACAGAATTGTCCCTGTAGTTCAGAAAAATTAAGAATATGTTGCTCTCCTGGCAGATTGCTAACGTGAAAGTGTTGCTCTGAGCTGTGTTGAGCTTTAATTTCTTATTTTGGTTACTTCCCTCTACTCCCAGGGGAAAAACTTACATTTAAGAACAGAAGTGTTGGGTCAACCAAGCCAGAGACCTGTTTTTACTGCAGCCATCTGAAACACCCCACTGACATCACTGCCATGAAAGAATCAGCTGCAGAACAGAGAAGGTGACTTCAAACACTCCCTGTTCCTGGTAAGAATCCATCTGTGGACCTCATTGCTCCAACACACTCAAAACTGCTTACTTCCAGCCCAAAGCTGCCCATCACCAGTGTATGCCCTACTTGTCCTAGGGCCAACATTTAACAAAAAACAGTAATAACCTGATCAGTCTCTTTTGACAAGGGATGTTCAGTGTATTATAGACATCTTTAAACCAGGCTGGCCTGTGAGTATGCTGCTGTATACACTTGTTTCTGTCTGAACTTGAAGTCATTGTCTGTTAGTAGCTGTTTGAACTGTTTACACAGTTCAAATTTTTGGCATAACCATCTCATGGTGGTGAGTCATACTCATCTGGTGTCCTTCTAAAACCCAGGCATCTCTCCTCCTCCTTCCCTGCTGAGGAATTCCCTGCTTATATTAGAAATTATTATTAGTCTGCACATGACTTCTTTACTATTTCATTTCTCCTGTCTCTAAAGGCCACCCCATTTGCCTTATGCGATATTTTGATTCTTCTCTGTACTAGTGGTTCCTCCTGACTTTGTATGTCCTCGTTATCTCATTGGCATACAGCGCATTTTTGTGTCAAGTTCATTATTGAACATACTGAGCAAGAACAGCTCCAAAACTGACTCAAGTTTACCATCAGCTTCCTCTGGCTTGCTACACCTCCCTCCCCTGGCAGCTTCTCACACACCCCATGGATTTTACTGAGCTCTGTCTACTCAGGGTTCACTGAGTATTTCTGGTGTTGCTCTGAAACAAATTGTGCAATGGAGTCTGGGTAGTTTTGAAGGGATTTCTTCAGATTTAAATCAGCATAGATGGCTCCTATGATTTAAATCAGCATAGAGACAATAATTTTCAGTTATGTTCATTCATTTCAGTTAACCTTTGTGCCTTTGGAAGAAAAAAAAAAAAAAAAAAAAGAAAGATTTTTCTGGGATTTGGCTAAGAGAATAGAGTTTTTTGACTCTTTTCTGTAGTGGATATTTGCAGTAAATATCAGTTCTTTTTTGTACTGAAGCAATAACTGGGACAGCGGTTCCAGCTGCTCTTAGGAAGCCTCTGAGTGAGACTTGAGAGTATGTGAGAGCCTAGATGTTCATGGCATTGTACACAGGGAATGGTGCACCAAACAGAATTGGGGGGATGTGATCAAGCATACAGGGGCCTCCAGAACCCACTGCTGGATTCTGTGCAGGTGAGAGGGCCATGTTCGTGAAAAAGGACGAGGCAGTCTCCACAGAATCACTGTTCCAAGCAGGCAGGCTCTGTCCCAGCCCCAACGCATGGACCTCCACCCTGATGCTCAGCAGTCTGCTTATATCCACCTCCTCCTGCATGGAATATCCATGTACTCCTGCATTGACACCAATGGTTACTTATTCATAAAACTAATTTGGAACAGTTTTTCTGCCACAAATTTATCCTCTGTCTTTCTCAGGATAAAAAGCTTTCATAGAGCTGCATGTCCAGGGACCTGATTTGAAGCAACGTAAAACAGATGCCCCAAATTAGTGGGTACTTCTTCTTTCAGTCTCTGTGTGCCTCCATATCCCATCTGTGGAATGGATGTTTTTTTACTTTTTTTTATTGCTGTCCTTTGCGGACAGGGTGAAAATCAGATTATATATCTGTAATTCTAGAAAAATGTTTGAATTTGAACACTGAGGAATAAAAAGTGGCTTCACACAGGAAAAAAAAAAATTTAAACCCCAAAATGCTGTTTAATGAAGTGAGCAGTATACAGTCATGTGTGTGTTTAGGGGGGATAAATGTCTCCTGATCGTGATGTCTTTTTAACATCATCTGTTGTATGTAATTCAATGCACACTGCCTCACTCTGTTCAAGGAGACCTGCAGTGAACTGCAGTTTTCTGAATTTCAGTCAGAAGTTTAGGCCAAACATTTGTTATTCTAATTATTGCCTCAACAGTTACAGGTGATACTAACTGAAGAGTGGTGAAGCACTGGAACAGGCTGCCCAGGGAAGTGATGGAGGCACAGTCCCCAAAGGTGTTTAAAAAACATGTAGACATGGCACTTCAGGACATGGCTTAGTGGTCATGGTAGTGTTGACAGTTGGGCTTGAAGATCTTAGAGGTCTTTTCCAACCTTAATTAATCTATTATTCTATGATTCTGTGATGTAATATTTGCCAATATATTTTTTATGTTTTTGATCAAATAATGTGCCAAGGGACACTAACACTTTATTTATAAGTACAAACAAAATTGGTCCAAAAGAAAGTATTTTTTTAAATCTCTGAGCAATTCAAACTCAGCTTTAAACACATTAATTACAACATCCATTACAACAGATTTACCCTTGATTACTGGGTTGCTAATGTTAATTTCTAGGTTATTTCTTCCTGAAGTAAACTGCAGCAAGAATTCAGGCACAGGCTCAAAAACTCACACACAATCCACCTTCTGACTAGTAAATTAAATGGCATCAGGGCATAGTCCCAGCCTTTAGCACACAGTCACTGTTACATGTCTAGCATTGCTTCTCAGGTGGTTTTTCACTTGGACCAGTCACTGCTCTCACCAGTCCCTGGGTGCTGCTCAGCAATAAGCATGATCCAGACATCATTGCCAATTAGCAGTCTGAAAATAGCTGCTCTATTTTGAAGGTAAAAGGCTAATAGTATTGTCATGGCCAAATTATGCCAGTTGGCCTCAGGACAGCCCTGGTACTGGTTAGTTTACTAAGGTAGATGAGTTATAGTGTACTCTGTTTGCAGACTTCATGCAATATAAATAATGCCCTTTTGCCAGTGGTGTAAGCTTCAGAGTAGTCCTGTTACTGAAAGCACCTGACATCCAACTGCCAACAGTCTTTTGGAGCAATTAATAACTGCAGCAAATGTTCTGAACAAAGTTTTTCTTTGCTGTGGACCAAAGTATGTCTCCATACATCATGTGCAAAGGTTTGAGAGCAGCCTTTAGCCTAAAGTTTTTCACAACATTTTTCTAAAAACAGTTTCTATGACTGAAGCTTTTGCTGTTCTCTAAAGAGCGGTTGTCACAGAGATTTGGCTCGGGAAAAGCAAAGGGCAGGAAACAAAAAAATAGCTCTAGAGCAAGATTGCTGAAAGAATTACACTAATACTAAATAATGAAGAAGAATGTAAACAGATTATAGATACAGAGAGCCTTAGATCAACTAATGGCTGAAAAAATAGATGACAGAGATAAAAAATGATAAGACTTGTCAGAAAGAACAAAGCCTGTGTGTGCATCATTCAGATTAAGGAATTTGAGTCAAAAGGTTAAGTGTGAGCAACAATGAATATGAAAAATGGGGAAAAAAAGAAGTAAAAGGCAAGTTTGTTTCATAAATCAGTTCTAGTCTAACATTGCTGTAGGAAAAAAAAATGTGTTGAAGTCTGTTAAACCAGCAGATAGCTCAGGCTGGACATCAACATAACATTAGGAAAGGTATTGGTATTTTCAGCGGTGGATAAAAGTGCTGTAAATATTGACCTCAAGTTACCTATCATCACATGTTTTGTGATAGTGGGAGCCAAACTGATCTTCAGTCTTACAGCCCATGAGTCTGGAAAGTTTTTTGACATGACCTCATGCACAACCAAGGTTGTGGATCTAAAGACTTTGGTTACTTTATAGAAGAGGGATGAAGAAAAGAGGTTTTACTGAGCCTATAGTGGGTGGATGCTGGCCATGAGATACAGGTTCAGAACACAATATTATGCAGGATATGCCTGTAACATCTGTTCTCTTTACTGCAGGAAATTCTTCTGAGAGAAGCTCAAAGTGGATAGTAGATCTCTGAAAGCACTTCCACTTTATTGGATAAATATGGAATGTTTCTATATCTGCCATTTTTAGAATGAGCAAAAATATATTCTGGACAATTACCAGCAACAATACCTAAATTTATGGTGCTTTCCTGTTCTAAGTTTAGAGATATTGTTGAAATCTCCTGCTAGTGAAGACAAATCCAATTGGTTTCAGTCTATGTTATGGAGCAGGAGCTCTACATATGCAATGTCTCCACTTCATGATTCAGACCAGGGCATAGTCTGTACTTCAAGTGATTCGATCCTGTCTATTCAAATGAAACCATTTTCATCCCATCTGAAAGGACTAGCTATTCGCATGCCCTTCATCATGTCAGTAGGGTATAATGTAAAAAAGGCCTATTTATTCTAAAATGGGACTGATCTCTGCTCATAAAATCTCCCTGAAGAACTATACGATGACTTGTGCACAGGGGCCATAAAGATGCCTTTTCTGTGACTAATGCAGAACAAAAAGTGCTATTCCTTTTCCAAATATCCATAATCCACTGAGATGCATTTGTAATTCTATAAACAGTACCTAAGAATGGTCATATCAGTATTTGGACAGAGCTTCCTCTGTCTCAGCTTCTTGTCTCTGGTGGTGACCATGGGTAGACACCCAAAGCAGGGTATACCAACAGGATGAGAACATACTGATGCTTTCACCAGTACACCCTTCCATCTTCCAGCTCCTTGTGACTTTGAAGTTTCATGGGGATCCTTTTAACATTAATATGTCTAATTCTTTTTTTTTTTAACCCAGGAAAATTTTGGTATCCTCTATGTGCTGTTACAATGAGTTGTATAGTGTAATGACATCCTCTGATGAGCTGGCTCTGTGGCATCTAACTCCATCTCCTCTCTGGCTGAAGCTCGGGAAAGAGAAAAATCCTTCAGTGTCCTCTGTATCCCGAGTCTCTCCTCTCTGCTCGCTCTTGTCCTCTCTCTCTGCACTATGGTGGGTGCTACGTAGTCCCTTTCCAGTTGTAATAATTAGATTAATTAGGTCTGTATTATGTATGTAGCTACACAATATGATGTGCAGTTTGCTGAAAGCTAATGTTCTACCCTTGGCATAGGATGCAGCATTATTCATTTCTTTGTGGGGTTTTTTGTGGCATTGTTTTCCTTCACATACTCATTAACACAAAATAGTTTGGCTTTACAGTGCATCACTGAAATGAATATTCATGGGCTATAATTAGCTGCATTTACAGCAGAGAAGCTGAGGCAAAGAGTGTAATGCTCACATTTGCAAAATGCCTAGGTTGGGGTGGCCAGATCGAGTCATGCCATGTCTGATTTTTCCACAATGTTATATTGGCTTGACTAAAGACTATGTTTGAGTAGAAACAACAGTGCTACACAGTATGATTGCAGAACTCTGACTGGCAGCTACCAATGAATTCCTACTGGTTTTAGACACCAACACATAATGGATGTGCTCTCACTTTTGGGGACAAGAATCACAGGCAAAACAAGATCACCAACCAAGTAAGTACAGTGCTTAGCATCTTAATGCCTGCTCAGTGTGACTCCATATACACTTAAGTGCTTGGAACTATTGTGGACAGGGCTTCAGTTGTCTCAAATTCAGGACAGGAGGCAATGCACAGCTGGTTCCCATCAACAAGCAGGAGGACTCAAGAAGAACCTCACAGCCTTTCCATAACAGTCCTGCAGTAAGGACTTACTTTTCTTTCCTGCTTGCATTTTCTTCACTAGATGAACACAATGACCCTGAAAATCCCCAATTCTCCCTGTGAATGCTACAGATGAGTACCAAAGTAATGTTTTGAGAAAATACAGTATAAGGTTAAGCACTATATCATGCAAAAAGGAGGGATGATAGGGTTGCTTGGGCAGCCTTAATTCTAGATTTTGCAGTTCTTTGTGGTCTTGAAATATCCATTCTTGCTCTCTCTCTCCTCACTACTGAACATGTTAGTTATAGATCTGACTGAATGTGGACAAGGTGAAGCACGTCCAGTACAGGCTGTGTGTTCAGGAAGTTTCCTACAGTAGACATAAAAATAGGTGTTTTCAGAAACATCCTTCTGTGATGTGTGGATAGACTTTCACAGAAATACTGCAGGATATGTCTCTAGTAACAAGGCAAGGTCCCTGTCAAATGCTATATCCCATCTCAATGTATGGCAGAGCTAGGTGTTCTAAACCAACTTGTTATAAAATTTGCTTTCTTGACAGAGCTACATTTCTTCCTATCCTCATTTATAAAATAATGGAACTACGTTTTCTGAATCTCTCCCAAAAAGAACAACCCAAGACAGTAACATCCAGCACAGAAAGTTTCAGGCCAAAAAGTTAAATTTCAGAAGCATATAAGCAAGTGAAGATGAAGTCTTTTAAAGTATAGATTTGGGCAACCACAGGTACCAGCTCTATCTATGAAGAACAACAGCAATTGAAGTATCAGCTGCAGTCATAAAAAAAAAAGGGGGGGGCTTATTTCTGTCTTAGAAGGAAGAAAACCCTCTAGCCTGCATTTAAGAAAAGTAGGCTTCATTTCAAATGCTAAATTATATAAATAGAATAATAGAATCACAGAATCATAGAATGCTAGGAGTTGGAAGGGACCTCTGGAGATCATCAAGTCCAGCCCCCCCTGACCGTGCAGGAACACTCAGGGCAGGCTGCACAGGAACAGATCCAGGTAGGTCTTGCAAGTCTCTAGAGAAGGAGACTTCACAACCTCTCTGGGCAGCCTGTTCCAGTGCTCTGTCACTCTCACAGTGAAGAAGATTTTCCTCATGTTGAGGTGGAACTTCCTGCATTTCACCCTGCTACCATTACCTCTCGTCCTATCACCGGGCACCACTGAAAAGAGACTAGCCCCTTCTACTTGACACCCACCCTTCAGATATTTAGAAACATTAATAAGATTCCCTCTCAGTTTTCTCTTTTCCAGGCTAAACATCCCCAGGTCTCTCAGCCTTTCCTTGTAAGAGAGATGTTCCAGTCCTTTCATCTTCTTTGTAGCTCTCCATTGGACCCTCTCTAGTGTTTCTCTGCCCCTCTTGAACTGGGGAGACCAGATAAATTGATGATATTTCTGTAATACTTGCACACCTGGATATAACAGTTCAAACGAGAAAGGAAGTGGATGGAACAGTCTATCTAATTCTAGAGGGAAAGGGAAGAAGCAGCATCAGTATACATGGCACAGGGATCTTTGCTGGTTTTGGAAGCTGCTTTTGAGTGTTTCTGAAGCACTGGGCAGCTTTGCAGGACTGGAAGTTGGAAGGGGATGGGTATGCCTGAACAAGTGGCTATTCATTTATTGTTAGGATCAGGCTGTATGAAATGTCAACAAGTTACTGGGCTGCAAACCAGAGCCTAGATTCAGCAAGGGACTAGTCAGTCATAATTAAAAGGGATTTAGAGTTGGCATCAGTTTGACAGAGGCCACAGTCATAAAAGCAGGCAGTCTCCCATTCTTTGCCACAGCACCACTGAAATCTGGCCAGGTTTCGGAGCAGTGGCCCATCCTTTGCCAGCTACCACTGACAGGACAAACATGCTCAAAAAATTACTCTGCTTTGGGTAGCTTTGTTATGACTGTCTGGTTTGAGTTCAAGTGATCCTTACAAAAGGAGCACAGGACTGATGTACAGCACAAGTAATGCATATTTACAGTCATCCTTTGTGGTACACATCACTCATCTGGAGACCAAGGGAGAACACTGTCAGGGATATTGTTAATACCTCTGAGCAATTACTAAGTAGAAGTTATAATTTCATGTAGTTTTTAATTCTGTTTTGTCATCTACCAATTTAGGTATGTGAAATTAACTATTTCTTTATTTTGTTTTCCTCCAGTCTGCAGGTATTAAGTTACACTTATTATGTGGAATGAAACTGAAATTTGATGTGACTGACCCTTTCTGCTGTGCACGGTTTGAACGTTTCATCACTTTCTTCCCACACAAATTGGGGAGAATTTGTGGTAAGCAAATTACCACAGAAGAACTAACAGAAAGAGAAAAACCGCTCCATCCAGCAGAAACAGGCAGATCAGAATTCATTTTTAAGCACTCAAGATGTACTGTCTGTATAGAATCACATAGGGAGGGAATCACAAAAGAAAAGGCAGAGCTGAGGAAATGTTTGAAATGCATACACAGGTATGTATTTATATCATACTTTTAATTATCTGACAGATTTTACTAATGAATTTGTGTTACTCAGTGGAGAAAAATTTTTCCTTTCAACTGAAAGCATGAAAAGCAAAAACTGAACATCTTCATAATAAATAAATAAATACATACATACATAAATAAATAAAAAGCTCTTCCAGAAGTATTCTGAAGAGGATTCATTGTCAGTGCCATTAAAATACATTATTTGGCTCATTATTGGATACTAGTTGGGTATCTGAGGGCTCAAACTCTCAATATCATTGGGTGTGTTGGGATCTCCAGTCTTTGACATTGATGACAGGCTGAAAGGTCATAGTTGCCTGGCATGGGATTTGGGAAGAAAGCAAAGGTAGTGACCAGAGGTCTAGAAAAAAACATGACCCCTAAAGAAAGATGAACGAATTAACTTGTTTAATCTTAAGAAGAAAGGACATGCTAAGGATTATCAAATATGTAAAGCACTGCTGCTAAGATTAAGAAGGCTTCTGATTTTCATATCCATGGACATAAAATAAAAGGATTAACACCTTGCAGGGAAGGTTGAGGTTAAATATGTTATTAAAATTTGCTACCTGTAAGGATAGTGAAGGACTGGAAAAGAGGTTATTTAAAGAAATATTTACATGACGATGACCTAGATATGGATAGGAGAATTATTTAGATGATCTCTTAAATTCCTTTCCTTATTTACTGGCCTATGAAACTTTCATTCCCATTCTTTTTGCCTTACAAAACACACACATGAGTTGGTTATCCCAGTCAAATAACACTTCTGAATAGAGGGGGAAAAAATGGACTGTTACTCCTTCTAACAACAATGAATCTGACCTAATCTCTCTCTCCCTCCTATGACAATCTGTAGCCATTTCTTCTTAGGGAAAGCCATTTTTTCTGAGCAGGTTTTGTTTGTGTGGACCACATACAGGCTATATCTCTTCTGTCTGAGCTTCCCGAACTCTGCCAGTGGGTCAGGGCTGTCTTCAACTTTGCTGCAGGAGCTGGATTGTTGCAGCTTATCCACTGCAACAGGTACTGACATACTGGCACTGTTTTGATTTTTGTTAACAAAGCAATTGACTTTTTGTGAAAGGACAAAATATGTTCTTAAAGCTGTGTGAGGGGGAGGGAGAAGTGCAGGGAGGGAATCACAAAATAAGAGAAAAGGAAGAGAGCTAAGGAAATGTTATGAAATACATATACTGTTTCAGAGCAAGAAAGCTATTGCATTCATCTGAAACTCCCATCATTTTGCACAGTATTTCTCACATTTTTCCTGGAAACTTTGACTTTTCTGAAGCAGCTTTCCTATCAACAGCAATCTACAATTTACCACTCAAGGAATGCTAAACAAAGACCTTAGCAAATGCAGCCCTCTTTTATTTATGTGACTCACAAGTCGAGGAAATAAATTTCCTTTGAACCAGCACAGCATACAAGTACTATGACCAGAAGGGGTTGTGCAGGCCATGAGAGCTGTTTCAGGCCTCCAGGCAAACAAAACATGCAGCTACCTCACTCAGCTCCCTGCCACCTCCTCACAAAACCCTCTACTCCAGGCTTGCCTTTCCACCCTGTATTTGGGCTCAGCAGAGCCAGGGCAGGCTACACTATGGAGGTTATACTGGGGGATCAGGGCAGGGCACAAGGTCCCAGATGCATCCCATATTCAGTGCACTGGGAAAAGCCCTCACACCCTTGCAGGATGGGGATTATGTGTGTGGGCTGCTTTCATTCCCATGCCAGACACCATGGGAAGGTGATCAGGACTGCAGCAGTGGTGGTTGGAAGATTCAGGGATGTCATGCCGAGGGAGAGGAGACATCTTTCAGAGTTACCAGAAAGTACAGAGGTGAGCAGCGTGTGGCATCAGTAAAAAAGATGCCAATATGCTTGAGATGATGGATTCCTCAGAACCTGTTTATAAAACTTCTGATGATCCTATTTAAAATTGAGGCTGTTGGCAGTTATGGATGAAGCTATCTTATCCTACATCCCAAATCTCACTGCTTTCATTCTTATTTTCAAGCTGATAAATCCTTTTAGAGGAATCAATCCAAAACCTCAGCAGCCAGCCTTGGGGCTTCTTGAAGCAACATGCATAACCAGGCACCACTGCAATGTTCCAGTTGGAAAGAGAGTGTAGCATAGTGCTCCTCATTTCTTCAAGGTGGCTGGACATGTCAAGGAAAGAAGAAAGGATAGAAGGAAGGAGGAAAAGAAGGAAGGAAGGAGTGAATAAGGAAAGGACAGAAGGAGGGGAGGAAGGAAGGAGAAAGGTAAGAGAGAGGGAGAAAAAGAAAGATGGGAGAAAGGTGAAGAAAGAGGATGCCAAGGGAAGAATAAAGGTAAGTGAGAGGGAGAAAAAGAGAAGATGGGAGAAAGGGGAAGAAAGAGGATGACAAAGGAAGGGAGAGAGGGGAGGGGGGAGAGAGAGGGAGAAAGTAAGAGAAAGACAGGAAGAAATAAAAAGAGACAAAGAGAGAAAGGAATGAAAAGAAGGTAGTCAAGCATGAAAAGAAATAAGGAAGAGAAGTAAGAAAAGAAAGCATCCTGTTGCATGCAAAAAAACAGATCCAGCAGTGGCAGAGCTGGGCAGAGTGGAGCCTTGCCTGATAATATCAGTTTACTTTTTAATTAGATGCTGAGCTTTTAAAGACAATGGAGTAGACATGATAAAGAGCAGGCTATTAAGTGTCCCAATTACAGAGCACCAAGAATCCAATAATTTATGTGCTGATAATCTCCTGGTAATCCTCCGGGTGCTGCCGGAGCGTAAGCGTCCTGATTACTCCTCTGCTCTTACACGGATTTGTTCTCCTACCACTGCCGAGTTTTCCCGTTATGTTTGGCACAGCTCATTTAAAACAACCACAGTTACCTCACAGCCAAACCGCTGGCCTAAGTTTAGCTAAGATGAATAGGCAGCCGTTCATCTGCGACAGAGCCTTTGGTGTAAGTGTGGCCAATTAGTCACACGTTTGGTGTTCTAATTAGGCAATGCTGGGCCTTTCAGAAAATGTGCTGTTGATTTAGGTACTTCCTCAAACAATGCTAAATTGTGTTATGTGAAATTCAATTAGTCCTTTTCTAAATGTTTCCACATCTGTTATTCTTTAAGCATAAAGTGATGAGGAGAGAAGGAGAAGTGAAAAGCCAGAGTCTCCACTGGTGAAATATGTTAGGCCTCTGGGACCAGCCCTTTTTCCAGCTTTTGACCCTGAACAGTGATATACAGGAAGGAACAAAGTTGGAGAGCTATCATGGTGAAGCCCTTTAAAATAAATCATTATAGAAGAAATACTGCAACTGTAAGGGAACATAATCTCTTATGATAGCCATAAACTAAGCTTTGTTTGGAAACGGATGGCATGGGGAAAGCACCATTAAGCAAATGATTATAAATTCTGTTTTAAGAACTGCATTTTTTTTTATAATAATAGTGATATGTTTAAATCCCAAGATTAACCAAAAATACTTATAGAGCCAGTTTACTGTTTTGTGGAACAGCTTTGAGTTTCAGATTTTTCCCTCTGAGGACTAAAAAGATGGCAAGGCCTCCTGTAGGAAGCTTTGAGGGGGAAGGGATGTGGTGCATTTATTATTTCTGCTGCAGCATTTTGCAATTTTTCTCTATGTTTGGAACAACAAAGCACCACAATCCTTTTGATCCCTTGAACAAAGCATTCGGGCTTTCACTGGAGCTTTTCAGCGCTTCTGCTGACCCACGAGGTTTACATTTGCTCAAGGCTTCTCCCAAAATGTGGGCTAGCTATGGCCACTGCTGTGCCCATGCTTTCTGTCCGATGCGGCATGTCGTCATGTCAGCGAAGGCAGAGCAACCGTTTCTCCAACATCGCAGCTCAGCCAAAACCCACAGCTGTCTAAAGGTGAAGTTGTACATGCATTTGATCCTTGTTACTGTTATCACCTTTTCACTGACCAACATTTCAAGCCTTATCTGTGGCTGGCAGGCCATGTTTCAGGTTTGTCAGAGTCCGGATATAGCCCGTGCGGTTTTCTGATGATATATCTTGATAAGATTTGTGGAATGCGAGAGATGAAGTTGTCAACACTGCTTTATGGCACCTTCGTACATGTCAGAAAATGAAAATATTTTCAGAAGCGATGGCGTTATTTTGACTGGTGACACAAACTTTTAAGACAACGCATGTCCAAGAAAAGAAAGAAAAGAAAAAAAAAAAAGAAAAAATAAAAAGAAAAAAAAAAAAAGAAAAGAACAGGAAAAGAAAAGAGAAGAAAAAGAGAAGGAAAGAAAAGAAAAGAAAGGAAAAGAAAGGAAAAGAGAAGAGAAGAGAAGAAAAGAAAAGAAAAGAAAAGAAAAGAAAAGAAAAGAAAAGA
>WTSP01009821.1:0-11609 GCA_025331215.1 Actenoides lindsayi
GTTCGGGCATTCCCCTCGGTCGGGGCCGCCTCAGGGCCGGCCGTGCCGCTGGAGCCGCTGGGCGCGGACGCTGCTTCGTGCGCCTGCCGTGGCGAGCGCCTCCGCTCACCTCGCGGGCTGAGGACTCGGTCCCCGCCTCCGTCGTAGGCCATCCTGGAGCCTGCAGCCTGCAGCCAGGCCTGTCACATACTTCAGGCTTCTGTCTGGGCTTGAGACTCCGGGGTACCGAGAGGCCGCCCCTTCTACCCAGCATGGAGCGAGCCCAGTGTGTCTACGTTCAAAGTGAGAGAGCTGCATTGCCCGTGAGGTTCTCCCCGCTGGCACAGGAGCTGCAGAGCACACCCTTCCCAGACGCGTTCTGGATGCCCCGGTGGACACCAGGAGTTGCCCACAGCTGTTTAGACAGAAGGTTGTCACAGTGGGGTTGTGCTGCAGAGACCCCAAAGTACAACACAGCAGAGGATCCCCAGGCGGGGGGCAGGTACAATGACGGCACAGGAGGGGTGTGTTACCTGCGCTATTGTACAATTGCGGATCTAAGTAAGGCGGTTTGGATTCCATCTAAGAACAACTGCATTCTTAGCACAACAGATAATATAAACTCTCTAGAACTGCAAGTAATTCTTGTTCTTTAAAATTATGGTAATAATTAAACATGAAATGAATAGCAAGACTGACTAGGCCATACCCTTTTGACCAGAGGAAGCCCATAGTGCTTTGCCTCCCCTCCCCCCCCCCGCCCATTACAGAATCACAGAATTACTGAGCCTGGAAAAGACCTCTGAGATCATCAAGTCCAGTCCTATTGCTGGGTGATTTGCTGAATTTGATTTTTCTTCTAGTCAGACCCTTGAGTTGAGGATCCATATTTCTAATAGTACGGTCCAAGAAGCAGGTAAGAATTTTTCCTTTATCTGTTTTTTGTTTCTTTTAGTCTATCAGCATCACTGTTCTGGAGTATGAGTTCTGCTATCCAAACAGATTGGGCTAGATCCTCATCTGTTTGTGATCACTAGAACAAATAGAGTGAAAAGACTACATATTAGGGTCTTGAGTGCAACAACAGGCTCTGCAGCCTTTCCCCCTGCCCTCAGGGGTTTGGCCACCTGCCCATGCATTAGGTCAGCTCTGATGTGGTGCAGCTGCATGCCTTTGAATCAGGCTGCAGAGAAGTAGTCAAGCTGTAAGAAGCTTCACCTGGCCCCTCTCTGATTTGCCTTCAGAGGTGCATTTAAGCACAAGACCTTGACCTTTGCTGAACTATACTGTATCTGGCCTGCTGCCTTTCTGCTTCGGCCTTGGGCGTGCCGTGTAGTGGATGTCTGGCAGTCGCTGGGCTCACCTCTGCTGCTGGACCTGCTCTCCTCTTCCCATTCAGGTACTGTGGGGCCGTGTTTCTTGTCAGTGACAGCACTGTCCCTGCCTGTCTTGCTGTCACCTTCCCCTCTGCAGTAGCCACTTTTGCTGCTCCCTGGTACTTGTGGCACAAGTGTTCTCACTGCTCATCTCCCTCTCCAGTCTATGTGCTTAATACGGAACAAGTCCGGAAACACACAATAAACCACCTCATATGAATCATAGAATGGTAGAGGTTGGAAGTGACTTCTGGAGATCATTGAGTCCAACCCCCCAGCCAGAGCAGGATCACCCAGGGCAGGCCACACAGGAACAGATCCAAGTGGGTTTTTTAAGTCCCTAGAGAAGGAGACTCCATAATCTCTCTGGGCAGCCTGTTCCAGGCTCTGTCACCCTCACAGGAAAGTTTTTCCTCATGTTGAGGTGGAACTTCCTGTGTTTCACCTTGCTAACATTACCTGCTGCCCTATCACAGGGCACCACTGAAAAGAGACTGGCCCCTTCTACTTGACACCCACCCTTCAGATATTTGTAAACATTAATAAGATCCCCTCTCAGTCTTCTCTTCACCTGACTAAATAGCTTCAGGTCTCTCAGCCTTTTCTCATAAGAGAGATGTTCCAGTCCCTTGATCACGCACATAGCCTCCATTGGACTCTCTCTAGAATTTCCCTGTCTCTCTTGAACTGGTGAGGCCAGAACTGGACACAATACTCCAGATTTGTTTTCACTAGGGCAGAGTAGAGGGGGAGGAGAACCTCCCTCGACCTGTTGGACACACTCTTCTTTACGCACCCCAGGACACCATTACTTTCTTGGCCACAAGGACACATTGCTGTCCCATGGATAGATTACTGCCCACCAGCACTACAAGGTCTTTATCCATGGAGCTGCTTTCCAGCAGGTCAATGCCAGTGGAAAGATCATCCCTTCTCCTCTTGGGAGAAAGGCAGAAAGAAGGGTTTAATGTGTAATTTCTCTCACATGCCCAACTGTTGTGCTCTTATTTCTACTTCCCTGCTGTGTCTTTCACTTCCCTGAACTCATCTGCCTTGGGAGATCATTTTAAGGAGACCCGTGTAGGAAGCAAAGACTCTGCTTCAAACTGGGGAAGAGCTATTTCCAGAGATTGAGAAGGGTGAGGGAGGAGTACAAAAGAGGACAGATGGGACATTTAGAAAATTTAATGTAAATGGTACTTAAAATGGGGGGGGAGAGTTTTGTGTGTGATTGCCTTGTGCCTGACAATCAGTTCAACATTTCAAACGTGGTGTTGTTTCAACATACCAAATTCCTTGGTGTTGGACAGCAAACAAGTGACCTCTCTTAATTCTGGAGGTTGCAGATTGCTTGTGAGTTAACTCTGCAATCACAGACCTATTCCTGCCCTTCAGTAGAATTGTCTGTCTGACTGATTGACCCTCAGATGATTGCTGCCATGGATCAATTCAGTCACAGCCTGAGCTTGTGCACTAATCTTGATTTACATCCCTTTATCTTTTCAGTGGAAAATGAATCTGAATAAGGATAGAATAGGGACATTATTTCCATTTCCTTTCAATATGCTGCCCATGTCTGCATTTGGGAAGAACTAGACATTTCAGTTATAGTAAGTTAGAATACGGCTTATGAACTCTGCCAAGCTCAAATATCTGCACTAATGTTCTATGTTCTTGGGTGATAGTTTTAAGTTTTTGATTCTTTACTACAATGCTTGAACAGAATAACCATTTAGATCTGAATGGGTAGTTCTTTGTAAATTTATTATATAGAACATGAGGTGTTGAAGGGGCTCCCTGCATCAAGAGATCCTTCTGTTGTGGAAGTGGTGCATCCTAAAGTGTAATTCCTATAGTGCTGCATTTTTAAGGGAAAATTATCAGCTGAGAAGAAAGAAAAAATACTGGTCACCACATATACTGCCTCTGAAAGCTTTGATGTGAAGAAACTGATGGGGTTTTGTTTTGTTGTGGGGGGTTTTTTTTCCCTCAGACAAATACGAGACAAATGCCAATATCAAACTTGCTTCTAATTGCTTGCTTGTTTGAGGTGAGGTACGTTTCCTTCTGTGTCATTGCATTTTGAACATCATGAAAAGAGGGGCAGGATAAGATTGGAGCGATTGTAATGGTTCCAACATACTCAGAGATGCTGTTATTTTCTGGGCTGATGTTATTAATGAATTAACAAAACAAGTCAAACACTAATAAATATGAAATCACAGTAACTACAGAAGAAAGGAACAACAAATGTCCCCACAGTTTCTAAGACAGACAAAGGCTGAATTTTCCCAAGAGCAATCAGAAGGAGCTGAAGATTGTTAGTATTACTCACAAAGCCAATGGGCCTTTCTGTTAAGTGATCCATGGCTACCTGCTCACCTTTGTTACCATCCCAACAAGACACAGCTTCAGGGACCTCTCCTACAATGCAAGATGCATCAATTAACTTGTTTGTGCCTTTTTATTTGTAATTCTCCCTGCATTTTGTCTCATAGGATTGTCCTTTTAGTTTTGTAACTTCCAAACGCCCAAGGGAGCGGTCCAGCTGTGACATGGCTTCAGAATCCTGATAAAAGAGAGCGTGCTGGTCCCCCCCAGTCCATTGGGTTTGCCTCATTTGATATTCATAAATGCACTGTAGATTTTCCCATTGAAAAAATTCCCCTCTCTTTGTGTTCAAAATTATTTTCATATGTTGTTCCAGAGTGGCCATGCTTTCTAAACAGTTGCTTACCAAATACTAATCTCACACCAGGATCTTTCTCTCAATATTATCTTTGATTTGAGAAGTTCCTGCCTACAATGCTACATCTAAGGACATCCTATTTTTTAGAGATGATAGGAGTGGCTGCTATGGCCCTTTCATTCAAGTAGACATTCACATATGAAGAAGCTATTTCCTGCTTTTTATTTAGGTCTGGTTTTGCAAGTAGCCCTTTTTTTTTCAGAAAAACAGGGCACCTATATTCTCAAGCTTGAGACCTGCAGTATAATTTGTATCTTTACCGGTGCAGAGGAATTCCCTTTTCTAAGCCAGAAAGTTTCTTACACTGTTGTTGAACATTAAAATACACAATGCTATACAAACAGATTTACAACAATGTTTGCCAGGTCCACCAGTTCTTTGCAGCTATGTGGGGTTTTTTGTTGTTTGTTAGGTTTGATGTTTTGGGGTTTTTTTGTTGTTTTGTTTGTTTGTTTTAAAAATCTGCTGCCTTTCAGAAACACTCACCAAATAAACAAGAATCTATTTCTGGTTTGGATTCACAGGGAACTGAGAATTAATATTCCCCAACAATTTTAAGGTCTCTGGGATCTCAGTACAAAACCCACTCACTAAGTCACTATTGTTATGGGTTTTGCTTATTGTCCTCTGCAAGCCAGTCACCCACAATTCACTTACTGCATTTGGGTGATATGTTTAAAGGGAATTTTCACGGTCTGAATTTGTAGGACATGTTCCCCCCCAGCGTTTATTATTCAGAACAGCCTTCTCTTTCAGTTCTCCCATCACTTCACCATATTTGAAACAGGCTACTGGGTGTAGCTGCAATAGCTTTTCTCCAGCTGTGTGAGCGTGCCTGGCCTAATAATTGTTCTATTTGAATCGGCATCAAGTACAGTCATGCATTTTGCTTATCATGTTAGATCTTTGGTAATCAAGTTCCTCCTGTTGTTGTTAAATTGTATAGATATAAGCAGAAGTCACAGGGTACTCCTGTACAACTCTTAAATTTTGTCAGATGGGACTGAGTCCTCCTTTTCTCCAGAACTGGACCTGAGAGCTTTCCCCAGATGCTAGACATGTTCTATGTTGATCTACTTTATGTTTACAAAAGTACACTTTTCAGTTATTTTTTCCTTGTAGTGGTATTTACATGAACCGTGTGAGTAGACTTCATGTTGTGGCTAATGTAAAAAAATGTGTTTACCTTGCCTTTCAAAAGCATCACCGACAAGACTCCTAACATGCACAGTAAAAGCAGAAGGGTATTGATAGAGCTCATAGCAGTCCATCTCCTCACTGAAGTTCTTTCTTGTTTTCTGGTGTTAAGAAACAAAGAAATTAAATTCTTCCAGACCTTCCCCTCCTCCTCCTCCCCCCCATTTATAGTACCATAAATCTAAAATCAACTGTTGCTTGCTTAGGCTGGGGGTTCTCATTGTTTTCTGTGCATACCAGGAAAATCTGAGGCATTCCATCAATTCAGGTAAGTACCACTTTACTCATGTTCTAGCTCTTAAATGTGCTAGCCAGATCAGGATGATGACTCTTTACAAATCACATAGCAAGAGCTCAAACTTCATTTGGACAGCTTATTGAATTGTAATGGGGAGGAGCAAATTCTGCATTTGCATAAGAGTTGACCATTGAATTTTGCTTCCAGGAGCATTGTTCCCTTCCTCTCTGGTCATTTTCCCAACTGCCCACTGAGGTGTGAGGTTGAGTACAACAGAAGCTCATGTAGAAAGCCCCTCTTTCAAAAAATGGATCTATTCAACAAATAGATTGGTTTTTGCTTGATGGTTTATATTATTATTATTTAAACAGGGACATTCTAACCTCTCTCCTTTGGGTCTTAGTTGTAAGTGGGATAGAAAAACTGTTGGAAAAGACTGGCCTTGCTTGTTTCCTTGACTGCCTCATTCTCCACCCAGGCAATTATTACTGTGACTTCCTAAAGGTGACTTCTTAGGTCTATATGTCCTTTGTGCAGCTTTTCTTTGACCAAAGCATTTCCAACATTCTGTAATGAAAAATATTCTTCCTAATGACAGATAGATTGTTAATCCCCTTGCCACTTATTCTTGTTTTAAAGCTGGAAGACTACAACTGTCTTTTTCAATAGATGCTTTGTAGTTGCTACCCTGACAAACACTTTATCTTCACCCCAAAGTCTTCTGACAGGCTATTGTGAGAAAACAGTACAGGCTGATTATTTTACTACATCAGACAAAGAATAGAAATTGTTTTTTCTGTTTGTTTTTTAACAATGTAATATCATTATTTGATAATTGATTAAAATAGGAAATTCAGATAATGTCTTACTGAGACAATCTCATGTTGTATGGCATAAATGACATGATCACAACAGTCACTTCTGGCTTTAGTATTTATGAATCCAGTTTGGGCTTTGTATCTTGTTTGAGGTCTGCTTATTTTTGTGAGTCCCCAGCTCATCTCTGGTGTGGTTGTGAGTTGGTTCAGCACCTGGGCTTCCAGGAGTGCAGGAGTTTTGTCAGAACAGGACTCTCACTTGAGTTTGGTTTGGAGCCACACAAAGCAAGTAGAGATGATCTGGGATTAGTGCTAAATACTCAGCCTGATTCTGAGCCAAACTGCTAATGTACAAATACTGGTTCAGCTCTGCACATATTCCAGTTTAATTTGGGTTTAGTGAGAATGGTACTCTACATACCTTTCTGGGAACAAGAATCTACCTCTTACACACCTGAGTTACCCCTCTGATTTAACAAATCAACTGACATTGATTACCTTGGGCTGCTCCTTACAGGAATACAAACTGAGGATGGAACTGGTTTTAGTGACTACTTCTCTTTACAAAACAGATGGCAGCAACACCTTTGTGTTTTACAGTCTTAGATTTCTTCTCCATTGATTTGTCTAGGTGCTTTCCAAACACTTCTGGCACATGGGGTACCCTGTGCAAAGTAGTTCCTTACTCAAGCTGTGTGGCATGGAGAAGTATCTCTTTGTAACAGATCATCCATTTGCCTGTTCCAGCTGAAGCCTGTAATGCTTGTGTTGGGATAGCTGGTGAATGATCAATCCCCAGCCATCCCTTTCATGCCACTCCTGATTTTACAGGTGTCCATCATTCTACCTCAGCTATTCCTTTTCCAGGCTGAGGACCCTTCATTTGCTTCTTTTATAGAAGTCACTTCATATGCTCAATTAACTTCTCTTTTGTCTCTGGGTCTTTCTGTGTGTATATCTAAGTATGTATATACCCTAGAGAATCTACAAAATCACATATGTATATGTCATTTTCAAGAGTGGGGCACAAGTGTGGTGGAAGACCAGAACTGCACCCAGTATTAGAGATGCAAATTTACCATAGAGGTATTCTGTGGCATAATGTGTTTTCTGATTGGTTCTCTTTTGTAATCATTACTAATATTCAGTTTGCTTTTTGACTGCTGTTGAAAATTGAACTGATGTTTTTGCAGAAGTATTATGAACTCATTCCTTTTAGTAACAGACAGTTCAAAGGTCCAATGTGTGTGTATTCCTGGCACTGTTCTTCCCCAGTGCATCACTTGACATCTACTTGAATTTCATCTCTGTCTGAGTTCTGTGAGGTCCTTTGGTGATTCTTCAGTCAAGTGCCATAACTGTTGTTAACCAAATCACTTGGTTTCAGCATGAAATTGCACCTTACTAAGTCCCACTTTCAGATCTTCATGGTTGTGATGAACAGAAGATGTCCTAGTTCAGGAGTTCTGGAGGACTTGATAGTAAAATTGTTTCACTGTGAAAATTTACTTTTCACTCTCTTATTTCCTAAACAACTGTTCATTCATGACAAGACCTTCCTTTGAATCTAATGTCAACTTAGTTTCAAGAGCTTCTAATAAGGGACATTCTCAAAGGCCTCTGAAAGTCCTAGTAATTATGTGAACTGAATCTCCCTTGTATATGTTTGACTTCATTAAATTAAGCCACTAGATCTGCATGGCATGAATTTCTGTACAAAACCTGTGTCAGGTCCTCCCCAGTGGGTCTTCTTTATTCACATGTTCGCTAATGCTGGTCTTTAGTTGAGTGTGGGTTTTGTTGGTTTTGCTTGTTTGTTTCTTGGTTTTTGTATTTTTGTCTCTATTTTGCTTCATAATTCATATAGGATTTACAGGTTTCTACTTTTCTTAAATCCCTTAATGCCTGCCTTAAAAATTGACATTGCAATAGCCACCTGCCATACGAGCTTTCAGCAAGAGACCTGATAGTTAAGCTAGTTCGTCTCTGAATTGTTACACTGAGGTAAAAACAATTTGGTCCTGCAGACTTGTTAGTATTAGTGTTAAGGATTTGTTCTATAACTTAATCTTCAGGGTGAAACAGAACCTCCAGTGTAGCCCTTCATCAAATAAAACCCTTTTTTTTTTTGGCACAGAAATCTTCTCAAGTTCCTTTGCACTGAATTCAGATGTAAAACAAACCAAACAACTATTTTTTTTTCCCTGCAATGGTTGTATAGTCTCTGAGTAATCTCTTTAATCTTGATTTGTCTCACTGCCAGATTCTTTGTCATCCTTCCTTTTCCTCATGTATTTAAAAGAGAATTTACTATTTTTCATATTTCTAGCAAGAGTTGTTCCTAAAAATATTTTATGGCCTCTTTACTCTTTTTTTTTACATGTAACCCACTACAGTTTACAATTCTGTTTTCCCCTATACTCCTCTATTGGGCAGAACTTCAACTATCTGAAGGATGCCTTTTTGCTTCTAGGAGCTCCCATTGCCCTGCTGTTGAGGTGTGCCAACTCTCTCTTCCAGGATGGGGTCTTCTTGAAACCTCTCTGTTCACAGAATGAAGATTTCTATCCTTTTTTTTGCAGGTGACCCATGTTCTGAATAGTGGTAATCTTAATTTCTGAAGTTGCAGAATTGCTCTTCACATTTATATTTAATGAAGGAGCTATTGTAGCTAGCCCAGACGATACTTAACCTGCAGCATACAATTATTTCCTGATGAGGGACAGTGGAGGCTTTTGCTTCAAACATCTCCTGCTGTTTCCTGCTTGGGCTATTCCATGATGAGGGACAACCTGCACTTCCTGGTGCATGTTGAAACATAGTCAGAGGAGAAGAGGCAGTTGTCCTAAACTGAAACGGGGCATGTTGCTACTTAAGAGGAGGGGGTGGGAGGGGAATTAGTTTCCCCATGAGGCCAGTCAAGCCACTGGGATTGGGACCTGTGTGCCTATCTCTGCCATCACAGACTTTAAAGATGCAACTGACAAAGCCCTGAGAAAACTGATATGAATTCAGTGTTGACTCTGTTCAGAGTAGGAGGCTGGGCTGGAGCCTGAGAGTCCTTTTGAAATGAATGATTATGTGACAGTTTGTTTATGCTATGTAATCTAAGAGTTTCCATTCTTGGAGATTCTTCTTCGGACTTAACACTTGTGGTATCTAAAGGGCCATGCTTGTGTCTTTCTTCATGCTTAGTATATGGACATGTATTCACTTGGCACTGTTTCTGTTCTTTTCAACTGCCCAGGTATTTTATGGTGCTCAGCATCCGAGGTGGGCTACTGGGGTAACAAATTATCTGGTGTTCAGATGGCTGTGTTTGCAAACCAGAGAACTGCCTGGGAACCGATGACATCAGATCTCTGGACTGCAGATGCACTGCAGTGAGGGCACTTGGTATGTGCAACGTGTATTCCCTGGACAGCCTAATCCACTCCCTTTTTATAGGGTCTTTGTTTTCTTGACCCTTATGAAAGTGCACTGTGACAAGAGCCAAATTGCTTGTTAATAGGAGGCAGAGAATCAACGCCTATATATCACAGGGACAGTGTTTGGATAACAAATACATCCCAGCACTCAGCAGAGAGGGCTGCTATCTTGAAAGGCTTTCGCTTGCCGTCTCCGCTTCTGAAATCCCAGTTTTCAAAAGTCCCCGTGGCTTTTCCAAAGCCCAAACCGTATCTTTACAAAACAGGGGACGGGGAAGAGCCGATGCACGGTCACGGCGGCCTGTCGGAGAGCTTCCCTGGTAAAGACGACGGCCGAGGAAATACCGAGCTCCGTGGCCGGGCGGCTGCCGGTGAGTGCGGAGGACCCGGGGCCGGGGCAGCGCCCAGCCCTGCCGGAGGGGATCGCGTTTATCGAGACCCCGGCCGCGCAGGCTGGGCCCCCACGGCGGCCCGGCCCCCGCAGGCGGCAGCCCCTCCCCGGTGTGCGGAGCAGCCCCCGCGCACACAGGTGACGCATGCACGCTGTCCGGCCTTCGCCGCCCCAGCTGAGTTCGCCCCGACCGTCCAACCGGGGAGGCGCGGCACAGCAGAAAGCCGGGGACCCCGGACTTACCTTCCACCCACAGCTCTTCCACGTTGGTTTCGAGGTTAGCTGCCCTTAATCCTACAGCGAAAGCCCCAAATATCAGGAGGCCGACAACCAAAAACTTCCCGCAGTTTTTCTGAATGTAACAGCCCAGTTTAAATAGCAGTCTCTGAAACTTCGCTCGCAGCCACAGCGGCGCTTTCCGTCCCGTCGCCTTCCCCTGCAAGGCAAGAAGAGGTCAGTAGTTGAGGGGCTGCAGGCAGACCGCCGCGCGGGCCCCTGCTCCCTGGGGGGAGCCCCCCCCAGCCCTCGGAGCGCATTCGCACGCAGCGCCCCTGGCAGCACGGGCGGAGCACGGCGAGGAGCTCCAGGGGGCGTCCTTCCAGCGGGCCCCTCACCCGGGGCCCTGCCGAACAGCCACCCGTGGGCACAGGCACAAGCCAAGACGTACTTGCTAGTAGCCACCCTCGCCCACAACCAACACAGGCTGGGGGTGACACCACTGCATCAGACCCCTGCGCCGCCCACCACGCTCTTCTGGCGCCCGAGGCACCGCCAGCCGCTCAGGCTGCAAAGCATTCGCGCTGGCAAGACCCGCGGCTTCGGGGCAGAAGTAACCACTTCCGATGAACCTCTACAGCCACAAGAAGAAAAATAATAATAAAAAAAATAATAATTTAAAAAAGGTCCCCTTTTCCTGTCTCCTTAGACCTCTGATGGGCTGCGGGGGGGTGGGGGGGACGGAAAGCTACTCGGTAGCACTGTGCTGCCGTTTCCCCCATCCTCAGCTCCTAGCAGGGGTTTGGTGCTGAGGCAGGACCCACGTGGTGAGCAGCGCCGTAAGATCAGAAGTAATTCATTTCCATAGAGTTTGGAGACGCTGTGTGAGCTGAATTAGGAAGTAGAGCAGCCATCTGTAAGTTACGACAATATTTGTGAACGGAAGAGGGCAGCCACATGGATTTTTTTTATTATTTTTTTTTTTTTCCCCTCCTCCTTTCCTCCTTCTTACAAAGCTTAGAAATCCACTCTCTGAAGTGAAACCATCCCTGCAGCAAGGCAGCTTTTCGAGGTTGTTTACTTTGAATATTTTTTGGCCGGCGGAGATTGGCGGCCGGGGCCGTCCCTCCGCCCCGCCCGGGCCGGGCTTGCGGGGCGCTCAACCACCGCCGGCCCTTCCCCGCCAACAATACCACCGCCGCCGCTCCGCGGGGACC
>WTSP01009823.1:0-25146 GCA_025331215.1 Actenoides lindsayi
AGGAGAGGAGAGGAGAGGAGAGGAGAGGAGAGGAGAGGAGAGGAGAGGAGAGGAGAGGAGAGGAGAGGAGAGGGAAGGAAGAGCATCTTCCCTCAAACCCATTCCAGCAATTTGCCTGAGCCCTCGGTTCTGGGGGAATCAGAAAGAAGCAGAACAAGGCAAGAATAAAAGCAGTGTGGCTACAGATAATAGCACTGGCTACCAAGGGCTTTCTGTCTTCTGTTGTTATTGATACAAGAATTAACAGTAAGGTGACATATTTAAAAGGAAAAAAATAGTCTTAGTTGTGGGCTGAAAATGGTAAGTTTACCTGCCATATGTGTGCATGAACAGAAAGATGAGTTTTTCCAGGACTCCGTTTGTCACTTGTGCTCTCTTGTTCTCAGTTAATCTGTATATTTATGGTTTGGCCTGGAGACTGTTTGTTTAGTGTGTACTGCAGAAGGAAAGGTGGTTAACTGAAAATTTTATTTGATGACTTTCCAGTTTTGATATTACATAAAATATTTGGAGCTAGTTAGAAAAAAAGTCCTCATTTTTTCAAAGCTGTTTACAAAAATTGTTACACACAACAGTACTTCATTGAATTTCTACTTTGTCCATCAAGAATATGAGCAGCATAGGTCAATTCGCTGATCACTCACTATTGTTCTTAGAGTTATTAAGAATGAATGGAGAAAATACCTTGAAGAGGTGGCTGACCAAAATACCAGCAAAATAGTGCTCAAACTCTTTATAGGAGAATACTTAACAGTCCAATACTGATACAATCAGACTTCTGCTTACATGAAGGGAATGTAAAACCTGTTCCTCAGTTTGCTGGATGTAATAGACACTTTTCAATAAACCATGTTGGGAACAGAATCAGGCAGGTGAATAAAATAAAGAAAATTTTGAATAAGCAGAGAGATAATGGACCACCTTCATCTGTGGTCCTTTGCGGATAGATCGAAAATGACTATGAGGAAAAGTCTATAACTAAGACTTAAAATGATGCCAGTTGTCCTGAAATTCTAAGGTCTTTTGCTTTCTCCCAGTTTTATATCTCCTTACCCTCACAGCTTTAAGACAATGTGTATTTTTTTCCTGTTTTAAAGGACCAATCAGAATAGCAATATTGTCAAGCATTCCTGTCACTTTTCTGGACTAGAAGCATTATCTATTGCTGGCTTCATTTTTAGTCAGGGAGAGTAGCTATAGCAGTACTGAACAGAATGTAATTGCGAATATATACCAAAATCAATTTTCAGTACCATATCAATAATTACATCATTTGAAAGTATTTAAGCACCAATTCAGCAAACACATATAAACCCACTCTTATTTTAAAATGCCAAATGGGGACAGGCTGAAAATTCATATGCTGAAAATTAATCTGGTTTAAAAGAAGTTCTTATTTGTTAAGAGCTCCTCAAGAGGCAATATTAAGGTGTAATATTAAATTAAAGCCCAAGTACATTGTTAGGTTCAGGAACTTCATCACTAATCATAGGTGTCTCTTTGAACATCAACACAGAAAATGTTGCACAATTGTCAAGATATGCTGAGCACCTTTAGTGCTAAGATTTTTGATAGTCAGGCTACCAGAGGGCTACTTTTTGTAGCCTCAACTAGATGTTTTTTTCAAAATCATTAATTTGCAACTTTTTATTTTCTTCCTTCAGTCATCTGTTAAAGAGAGTTAACCTTTCTTTAACACTTTTGAAAGCTTCTAAAATCCTGCATTATAAACATGAAGAGTGAAGTCATACAACAACCTGAAAACAATACAGTAGTGAAAGCTGGAGATTCTATTTCTATCTGAAAAGTAGTTGGTTGTGTGTGTTTTCTCCCTACCTACCTGTCCTATTTTATCCCTTTGGAATTTTGAAAGGAAGAGTTGTTAATGTTTGTTCAGGATGGCTCACATGTTAAAAAAAAAGTTGTGTGCTATTTCTTTTTCACATACAAGCACATTTTAAAATTTGAGTTTAAACTTAGTAGTATCTACCTTTAAAAGGTCAGAAAACAAAGAGAAGGAGGGAAAAATGTTGTCGATATATTGTGTGACTAATGAGTCAGAGTAACTGACTTAATGCAGATTGTTTTACATCGCTTTTAAGAATATGCCAAACACTTTTATTCTCAGCATCAGTTACAGACTGCTATTTAAGAATGTGGGAAAAAAAAGTTTAATGTGTGTCTCCATAGTAGAGAGAAATGACAATAAAGAAGGAAAATTGTGCTTAAATGGACATCTCAGATTCTACCAATATTCAAATCACTATTTTACAAGGTACAAACTACTTGTATTCAGACATGAAGAAGGTTGCTTAAGTGCTTTTGTCTCAGTCTGTGGTTGTGGCAATGAAAAAAAAAGTTCTGACTCTTAAACAACATAGGGCTCTAGATCCCTCAACTTCCTTGCAGAATAGGTGGCAAAAACCAGATAGTAGCACCCTGTAGGACTAATTGCTGATTGAGATTCAGAACCTTAAACCTCTTTTTAGGTTGCTTTTATGACTTCTTTGTCACACAGTGTATTTATGTACTAGTTACTGAGGATTCATTTTGGCACATCAGTAGGAAGCATTCACATGCCATGCTGACTTTACAGCATCGTTCATCACCATTAGAAGTTGGGCAAGTATATAGATGTGCTAGACCATTTAATTTTCATACAAATTTCCAAGGCTTTGTTACACTAATAGTTGTGGTGATGATGCTCATATAAACAGATATAATGTTAATGTTTGACATGCTTCCGAAGGAAGCTGTTCCCTTGGAGCTGTGTAGATTGGAGAACATGCTAATGTGTACCACACAGGACTGAAAGAGTTATTTAATTTTATTTTTTTATTTTGTTTTCATGTTTTATTTTAACTGCTTGTATTTACTTATATACAGTTCAAGATAATATCCAGGCACTTTTTCAAGTGTTGATTGTATGCCTCAACACAAATTTCCTCATTTACCTCATTCTTCTGTTCCTTGAACTCTAATCTCAGTGTTTTCAGAAACGTCAGGAGTAAGAGGAAATTCAGGACATCACAACTTAACAAATTTATCTCAATCATGTGCCTTCTCTCTTTCATTTTTCTGCTATTTATGTATAGACAGGAACATGTTTGATTTGTGGTTTGGTGGGTTTTTTTTATTTCATGTGTTGTCAAAATATTAGCTTTTCCCTTTTTTTTTTTTTTTTGTTTGTTTTTGTTTTAATCTCATCTGTCTCTTTGTCTCTCACAAAGCAAATTATTTAACAAGATATTTATTCAAAGTTTATGGAATATGATTTTAAAAACAACAAAAAGTTCCCACTATATAAAGTCTTTGTGCTGTCTTTTGACTGATTAAATACCATGCTTTTTGCAAGCTTAATTCTTTTAATCTTTTTGATACTTCGAAGAACTGTTTAGTGGAATCTTTTAATTTGAAGATGTTTAACTTTGTTAAGTCTCTGTCAGTTGTATTTTTTCTTCCATGACCATATGGTGGTAATTTCTGATTTTCTCACAGTTTTGATGTAGTTAATCACACAGAACCTGGGGTAGCTAGGGAGCTACCAACATTGTCATTTTACTAATGAACAACTGTCCAGCAAGACTGACATATCAGTCCATGGAGCATTTTGTATTCCAAATGCTTTAGATCCAAGTTAAAATTCTTAATACTCTGACATAGCTGCTTCATTAATCTGGTGGCATCTAAGGCTCTGTTTCTGGACAGGCTAATAAGACACCAGCAAACAAAATCCATAGGCTGTTTGCTCTTCTGGCTATTTTGCTTGAAAAGCTTGGTCCAAGGACTATGTAATATGAAATGTAACAGAAATGGAACCTAGTTTCTTCCCTTCCCAAGAAAGTGTTCTGGTACATGGCTATGTTAATGTTTGTTGCGTACATTCCCTGTGCACTCAAGGTTCTTTAATTATTGAACAGAAGAGAGTGAGAGCACCCTTTCCTTTTAAATATCCTATAGCCTGGCATTTAAGACATTTTTCCGCAGAGATGTGGGAGGTTAGATTTGAATTTCCACAGTGGAAGGAAATGATCTTAGGTGTCTCATATAATGATATAATGAGTGCTAGAGAATTCTCTGAGTGAGAGAATCTCTATAAGGACTCCTAGCATCCAAACCATTGAATTTAAATATGTCACAAAAACTTCTTTGCCCTTTGGAGGAAACCTGTCTTGAGGAGAGATTCTAGAACCTCAAGTAAAAGAAGTGTCTCCTCAGCAAAAACCACTATGCACCTCAGATGATGTAATTTAAAATACAATCTCTCAGGAATTATTACTATGTTCAGCTGCCACCAGCTCAGAATGCAGCCTGTTGTCAATCTGAGTATCTTAAGGTTCTGGATTCTGCTCCATGGTCAAGCACCCAAAATGGGCTTGTTGCGGTTCATAACTTCTAGTCAACAGCATGTTTAACTGGATCTGAACTGCATGACATGGTCAGAGTCACAAAATAAAGCTATGGAAGAGCAAAATACTGAATTTAGATGTCAAAAATCTGATGCTGTCATCTTACCCAAGAACCAGCCTTCCTCTCTCAAACATTTCATCATAATCCAATAAACGTGTCATAAGTATGCTGCTGACATGTTTCCATCTTTTCTTGATTACATCACTTGCATTGCAGGGTTATTGCTGCTGTTTGAAAGTACCACCTTCTTTAAATGTGTAATTGCAGCAATTGCACAATCTGCTTTATCTGTATTTATTACTATAGCAACCAGAATAAAAACACTCTCTCCCACATCCCATATAAAAAGGTCTTAGAGTTTCATCTTCTCTTCTTCCATTTTATGCTTGTGCTGAATGAATGCATGTGACACAATGGAAACTGTGTGCTTTGGTTTGGTTGAAGGCTGCTCACATTAGTGAGGTTGGAAAACTGACTTATACTGGAACACTTATTTTAAAAAGGGAAATAAAATTTTTTATCTGCTCAGCAGTATTCAAACGAAACATGTGCACACTCTCTCCAGCTTCATTCACACCCTCTTGGCAAAGTATCTCACCAGCTATGACGAGGAGCAGTGCTTGTAAGGAGCAGATAAGTTCCAACATGAGACAGGTGCTCAAACTGCATATTCTAATGTTAGAAGTTGAACTGTTACCTTCTGTGATCCTCAGTGAAGCCTTGTCTACACTGATATTTTTTACTAGACCTTGCCTAATTACAATGTCTGAGAGATCACTAACATAAATATCCTCAGTCATGAACATAGCTTCACCCCAGTTTTCATCTCTGCTTCTTCCTCCTTCCATTAAGTACAGCAGTAGGGCTTTCTGCTACCACCAGTTTTACCCTCTGAAGCACAGAGGAAGTCTGAATGGTCTTGTGGTTATTCATAAAGACATGATACCCACAGGCTGAAAGGAGGAATCCACATGCCATCCATGCATGAGCAGTTATCTTAGTTCATTATTTTATTATGAATAATACTGTATTTAGCTTTCTTCCTTTAAGCTCCAGTTGCTAACACTGCATTGTTTCATGAAGTTCTGTTTTGTTGTTGGATTTTTAATTAATAAATTTCTTAATACATAGGAAAATTCTAAAGCCTAACTGAAGAGGTTAGTGAGTGATTCTGTTAATATCAAAACTAAAGTAGTATGATATCTGTCATGTGAATTTCTGGCTCTTGGGCTGCAGTCTGGAATCTACAGTTGTCCCCCTGTTTTCACAACATTTGTATTATGTTACCTTTGAGATCAATGCCTTTGAATTACACCAATGCTTTGTGTCCAATTTTGCTACAGTTTGCCAACAGGTTCAAAAGTTACTACTTGAACGCACGTGCAGGCACTCATACACACCCACTGTGATTGCTCAAGTTTCATTTCCTTAGGAAACCAGACTGAAAACAAGAGGCAAAACCAGAGAACTCAAAATTGTATCTCCTAATTCAATATGCTATCCACATTACAGCAAGTGAAAAAAATGGCGTATTTATTTTCCCCTGTGAGTTCTACAGGTAAAAAGCAGCCTGATCCACTGTTCATTGGGCTTCACTGCAGGAAATCTGGATTGCTTTGCTTGCTATTAGCCAGTTGTGTAATTTTGGTCAAATTCTCATCTCTCATTTCCCCTTTTGCCTGTTTAGACACAGTTGGGTCAGGCAGAATAAGCACTTTGTCCATGTCTTTACAGTGCTTAGCATGCTGATGCCCATGAAAGACTCTAAAATATCAGTTCAGATACATAGTGCAGCATTCCTATAATTGATTGTTGTATAATTAACCAGAACAGAAACAACATCTGAGGACTTCAGTCACCAATGCACCAGAAAACAGAGCTGTTCACATCTAACTTTTTGAAATCTTCCTGCAGATAAGAGGGGATTTCTTTTAATTGACTCTGTGGACAGTTTTTAACTGGTACACCTTTTTCTGAATAATTTATATGTAGGGGAAAAAAACCCAAATAAATTACTCCTTCTGAAGAATTAATCCAAATTACTGATTTCTTTTACTCTTAAGGATTCTTCTCTTAAGCACTCATTTCTTTGCTGTTTAGAAAACACAAGGATCCTAAGAGTGAATTACTGTCTTACTTACTATTTCTCCTTTTTCTAATTTGAGAATGAAAACTACATTGAGAAATTCTGTCTAGTTTTGACATTGCTAGTGGTACAAGTGCTGTTAAGTGTAGTAGATTTCTTTTAAGTGAGTATCAAAGAGCTATAAAAGCCTGGCTTGCTCAGTATCTTATTGTAAACTGAGCAAGGGATGGGTTCTGTGATGAAAGTAAGCGTGCACCACACCCTAGATTCAGTTACATCAGAAAAAGTGACACGTTTTAATTCACACTGCCTCTTTGAGATGCTCTTTACCACTGCTTTTCTTTCAGCACAGACTTAAATAATGGATTTGTGCCTCAAGTTTAACGTCTACAGATAAGGGTTCTGAACTGTTAAAAAGCCGTCCTTGTCTTAACCATAACTGATGTTGTCTCATTTTGCATGAAATGTGTGTGCTATGCTTTGGAGTAATATAACAGTGATTTCACAAAGTCTGTGCAAATTGCGAGTCATTGAAACTTGAGCTTAGTTTGGATTAGATGTCCATCATTCTCAGTTTATGTTAAATTGGTAACAAGTTTTATATTGACAAAGCTACTTCTTTCCTCCAGTTACTTTTAGGTCTCCTTATGTGCAGTGTGTACCTGTTCCTCTTTCGTGCACTATTCTAGAATTTCCACTGTTCAGAATCTTCTGATTAATTTTCCTACCTGATTGGTAACTAATCTGAATTTGTTCCTGATTCATAAAAGGAATTTTAAGAAAAAATACTTGGATAACATATGACTAGTATACACAGCATCAGTTAGTGGCCAAGTACTAAAAAAAACCCTTTAACTGATGCTCTATGCAAATTAGCAGGAAACACAGTAGCAATGAATACAGTTAAGCTGATAAATAGAGGTTGGAATAGTAAGGAGAAGCAAATATGTTGTCTGTGCTAGGTACATGAGAACCGTCATTCTGAAACGCATCAATGCTCTTTCCTTTCAACCTCAAACCTTGCATTGATATAGTACATTAAATACTTTGAGCAAGACTAGAGGTAAAGAAATTTTCCTTTGGGGCTTAATTCTATTTCCACTTTTTTTTTTTCCTCTCTCTCTTTTTTTTTTTTTTTTTTTTTAATGCCTTGCAAGGATCTTTGAATTAGCACACAGTACAAATTGTGTGCAGTAACTACAGACACTGTTTTTAAAACCACAGTAATGCGTCTGTATATCAAAGATTACATCAGAAGCATCAGGAAACTGGTGTCAAGGAAAGCATATAAAATACACAATGTGGATGTTTTCTGTAACTTATATATATGACACTTGTACCCAGACATCTGTGTGTGGAGTAAAGAAGACTTTTTCAGGTTTTGGGCAGGATAAGAGAGATATGACTTATGTTTTTATAACAAATCCTTACAACTGAGATAAGTGAAGTTGCTGTGTGAAAAGCTTCAGATAATAAGTAACGGAAATAACTTGAAAGCATAGAAAATATTACTTAACATTGTTTTTAAAAAATAGCATAGATATTTATCCTTTCTTATCAGCATATTTATGACCAAAATTGATTTACCAAGCTTTGCAAATTTATAAAATCTGTCTAGTAGCTTCCCGATTCTGCCATTCATTAAACATTTGTTATTAAACTTAACTACATCTTTTAAATTTACTCATGTATGTAGAATTTCAATAACATCCTGGTTGCCAGGTACATGTGATCATTCTAACATATAACGTATTTGTTAGAAATAGATTAAAAAAAATATATATAATGAATGAACGTGTAGTTTTTTTAATTCAATAGATGTTTCTGACAGTAGTCAATTGTGCAGAACAGCATGACATTTTATGCCTACAAATAAATATTGAGTTGTATTGTACACAATCCCTAACTGACACATTACTTTTTTTTTTTCCATTTCAGTAAACAACTTTTTATTTATGTCATAGGTGTATGATATAATAGTTTCCTGGGTGATTTTCCTTGACTTATTTTTTCCCCCACTGGCTTACTCTGTCAATACTGTTGCTTGCCTGTATTCAGTTTTTGTCTTTGTTTCAAGCTTCTAGCATTTTCTGAGGACCGGTACGAAAACATTACCTCAAATGTGCATATGGCTTTTGATATATGCTTCCATGTCTTCATCTTAAAATGACAGGCTTGTTTATGCACATGGCTCAATGTTTGCCCCTGTGTGACATGGTTTGTTCCAGAGACTGGGGAGATTTGCAGGCACGGTCGTTAGTCCAACTTTCTCCAGAATTTATGCTCATGGATAAGGTGACACACTCCAAGCTCTAAGACCAGAGCTGTCTGCCATACTGCTTTTCAATATTAAAATGTGAAAAACCTGTGTTAAAAGAACACTAAACCTGCAACGTGATGGGGTTGGCAGATGAGGAGACTGGAACTCATGCTGCCTATAAAACTAGAGGTGGGTTAATTTTTTTTTTTTCAGTTCCTGTTGCAATGTCAAAACAATCAGGAAGTACAAAAGTACACTCATTTGACGTTAGTCAAAAAAAAAAAAAAAATTTTTTTTTTTTTTTTAAAAACTCAAAATATATTTTTCCTCATTTGGAATCACTAAAAATGCTTCATTATGTATCATTAAAAATTTTATTCATTTATTCCATGTAACATTTGGGTCCTTTCAATTGTTTCTAATGTAGCTTGTTAATGGAAGAAGGAATGATTTTTCAAAATGAAACATCAGAAATATGTCTTCATTTATGAAATATAAACTTTTGCCTTAATAATAGCAAATGCCTATAGTTTAATACTTCACACTTCTTAGTGATATGTATAAGATTCAACTAGTTTTTGCAAATAGTACAGTGGAAAAAACTATTTTTGATTATTAAAAAATATCCCTAGATTTATATAAATCATTACTTTAGTATCTAGGTTAGCATGCCTCATTAGACAGTCTTTATTTAAATAAGAACATATTGTTTCTGCAGGACTCCTGTCTAATGACTGTGCATTGAGTGCACATGGTAATCAATGCTCACTAATTATTGAAATCACTATATTGCAAGGGAGGAAGCTAGATGAAAGGAAGGTAATAAGTGGTATTGAAAGGGAAAGTGCTGTTACAAGAGTATGATTATTGGAGCTCTTCAAGAGTCAGTATTTCAACAGCTCTTGCTTAATACTTTCATTAATAAGCTTAGTGTGGAGATACAAGAGTGTGTTAATTGAGTTTGCCAGTAGCAAAAAATACATCTATCATTAACTCAGAAGGTGGCTGCAATGTCCAGGAAGACCTGGACGAATGTAAGGACTGGAATAATATACAAATGATTAAATGTAACAGTACGAGTACTCTTTGGGACTAATTCTGAGAGATTCTGTTAATTTGTGAGGTCATTGGAAACAGCTGTGGTGGGGTCAAGTGTAGTGAGTGATCACAGAATGATACATGAGTCACTGGTGTGATTTGTCTGTGGAAGAGGCAAGTGTACTGGGTGACATTGGTTACAGCAGTGTGGGAAAGCAGTTGGTTATTTGATACATGGGAGCTATCTCATCTACATCCGTACATTCTTGGCATCCAAGCTCAAGAAAGATTAATTCAGAGTGAAATTAATGTTGTGGAAGGAGGTGCTCAATTTCTGTGCTATACTCCAACCTGTCATAAAATCTTTGTTCTTTTAGCTGAATATATGATATTTTAAAGGAAAACATTAGCACAAGGACAGATGGCAACTTCCCATGAATAAATTCAAATTGAGCATTAGAAGTTTCTGGCAAAATAGTCAGTAAAATCCAGAGATGGCTGGGTTATGGCTTCTCCTATTGTGGACAAGCAATGCAATAATCCTTAAAACTAATTTTGAACATTTAGGAAAAGGATTAGATTATGTGGTTGGCTGCAATTGCAGGAAATTAGATTTAGTGACCCATAGCATAATTTAGGTCTGATAGTTGCATGACCCTATGAATGGTTTGCTATTCTCTGCAGTATATGACTCTCTGAATTATTTACTGTTTATTGCAGTCTGCACTGAATACAGAATAATTAGCTTCCATTTTACAATTTCTGTTGTTAGTACTTAATTCATTTTAGTAGAGGTTGAAAGAAAAACTGTTTAGGTTTTTTATATGGAGTACTAAAGTACTGAGAGTAAAACCCTAACAGTTATATCAAGTAACACTAAGTACTCCAGCATTGCAGTTCTTGTCTCCTGCCTCATACCTGTACATCTGACATTGAGACTATGTTATCAACTAAGTCAGTGAACAGATCTGCCTCATTTGTGCAGATTTTATTTCTTTCTAACATAAATCAGTCAAGTCCTCCAGTTCACAGAATGACTAACAAACTGTTGCTCTTGTTTAACCTAGAAGGGTGATATGCACTGCTGCGTGAATACAGGAACAATCAACCTGAATTGCTCCGTAAGCCACAATATCATAGAATGATGACTTCTGGGTATGTCTGAGTCGAACACTAGATGTGTGACCATTGCTTGGGTAGAAAAAAGATTTCAGCAGTGAATTGCTGTTTGCTAAAAGTCAGTACAAAATTACCCTATGAAACAAGTTTTAATCAGGACAGGCAAATCCACACCATCATCTTGGTGAATTTAAGCATGAAAACATTGTTTATGTCCATTGGTACTGTGCATAAATTGATCCTATTATTTAATCTTCTCTGTCTACAGAAATCAAGAATGTAATTTAACACAGACAATACAATGTATTTTCTCTTGGTTTTATTCTCAGAAATAGTTCCATTGCTGTATCTGAAATTTACAGAAATACCCAGCTAGTGCGAAATAGTGGCATGAAGAATTTCAGCCCAAATAGTTGCAGTTTGCTACTTAGAAGCAAGACAAAGTTCCTATTATGTAAAATTATAATCATTAGAACACTTACAAAATGCTAACCTCATAAGTACTGCTCTACTTAAAAAAAAAAAAAAGCAGGAATGTTGTTTTTAAACTGTAGTTTTACTCTGTCTGTACATGCTCTGCTTTGATTTTGACACAGCCTATGTAAGCACTTCTAAAAACTGTGATATGATAGGGTGTTTTTAAAGTGTGCTTCTGGGAAATCTTTGTGTCTGTCAGGTAGTGATTTTGTAAAACCTGACCAAAAAAGAGAGCATTAATCTCATCACCAGATACCAGTTTCCTCTTCAACTTTCTTTCTCAGTCATGTGCGAGTAGTTTCTATTTAGTCAGAATTCCTGAACAGTCAGACCTGAACCTTTCTCACACTAAGGTGCTGCAGGTTGCACAGGTCCATTTGAGAGTGTTTTCTCTCAGATGTTTATTGAAGTCTTGGATTTAAGCCAGAATTTGTACGTTGCTGAGCTTCATGTTATATTAGTCTATCAAGCTCACCTGTCGTATGCTTTAACCAAGGGGGCATTCTGCTTTTGATACCATTCCTTTCAAAGAAAAGATATAACCCAGAAATTTTAGTTCATGAGTTTAGTAAAACAATTACCTTCCCTTTTGTGTATATTTCTCATAGGTATCATGTTAGGCAAGTGCCTGTGTTTTCATTTTACCTAGTGCTGAGCAGTGAGTGGTAAGTTGAAGGGTAGCCCTTCCAGTTACTTTAATTATGGAGACAGGGAACGACTGCTTCAAGGTGAATCCATGTTGCAATCTTTTTGTATTTTGTCTATGCAAATTTCACTCACCAACTTACTTGCTAACTCAACTGTGGTCTTATATTGAGGTTGAAAAAGGCACATTGGACAGATGGATTTCACATGACTTAATTAACTAAACCTAACTTGAATATATGTGCTGTGTGCTATGACATTGTGAAATCTACAAGCCTTGAGCTCATTTATAGCCTAGGTTTGTGCTTTAGAAACCACTTGTTTCTGCTTAGAAAATATGATGTTTTATGTTGTTGGGTTTTCACCTAGTTCTTAATCTGCTGTACTATGAGCTTCATGTGATAAAAATAGACTAATGTATAGCTGCAATTAATTATATTAGTAATGGAGGAATAAATTCAAATACTGGACTTGGGAAGTGTGTAATCCAGAATAAGTCTGATTGTAAATCAGGACATTAATAACTCAAATATTAGTAGATACATTATCAATTAACTGCTAGAAAAAGTAATGTTTTTTACATTGAGGCAGTTTTTGAAATTATGCCTAAATATTGCCCCATTTTAATTTTGTATCTTTTTTTCATTATCGATATCCTTACTAGCTTAGCTAACTGAAAAGTCCAAGTATATCTACATGAGTTAGAAAAATACAATAATGCCTAAACTGAAACTCCCTAGAAGAAACCCACCCTTTAACCTCGTCTCAATGCATGAGGGCTGAAGAAATGCTTAAAAACTTTCCAAGCTCTTGTATGTGAGGAGTGACACACCCACAGAAGACTGATCCTTGGGCTAGAACTGAGGTTGCACTGTGTTGATAGAAAATGATTAACTTTCACCTCAAAAAAGAGGTAAGCTTTCTTCTTGATTAAGATTTTGCAGAACAAGAACTCTCCTACTGTACATTTCTCAGATGTGACCCGAAATGAGCACATTTCTGAGAGTAGGCTTATACTCTGACAACACTGGGTGGCATTGTGCAATGCAGCATTATAAAATAATGGAATAGGTATACAGACTTTAGAAAAGTTTATCATCGACTGCTCTTCTAGCTCTCAGATTGTAAAAATACTGAGCAGAACTCACAGGTAACTTCGATACACATACTCGTGCAGCAGTTTTAGCTCCTGAGCACATAGAGAGACATGATGTCTTTATTGCTGTCTCCCAAACTAAGTGTTCATATCTTTGTGTATAACCAGCTCCACTGTGAAGAAGTCCTGAGAAGACGGCTTGGTTATCTTGTTAGACTTGTGGTTCAGTAGGGTGGGAGGTGGTGCTGGAGGCAACTAAAATCATTAGTATAGGCTGGCTGTGAGTGGGATTCCATTACCAGAAGAGGAGGACAGATTCACAACCTGAGAGTTATTTCAGAGAAATGCTCCTGGGTGGAAATTCCATTCCCTCCTGACCTCTAGACCCAGGGGCTTGTTTCCCATTAGGGAACACAAAAGAAGAAGAAAAATAAATTTCTGTGCAAAGAAACAACACTCATGCATCAGATGACACAACTGGATGCAGATGTGAATGACATTCCTGATGATAAGAGTGAAATTTGTTTTTCTTTCAGTTATTTTGTATTTTAGAGTATCCATCAAGTAAACTTTGGCATGAAATGCTACTGAAGAGGCACATAAGCAAGTTCAGCATAAACAATTACCTATTTAAGGAAATCAATTCAGTTGGTATCTAGGTAATTTGAAAAACAAATTAGAAATAAAATTATATGACTTACCTGTCTTTTACTGTTATCTCTGTGGTTTTACTTCACATAATCTTAATGTTTGTTTCTCCTCTGTTGGTATATAAAATAAAGCATAATTGGTAGGACCCACTTGACTAAAGTATATCTGATAGGACTTGATATATCTGATTTTTCAGCAAGTAATACATAACAAGACAAAGAAAACCTTTTTCATTGTACTCTTTCATTGGTAGTTAGCTAAAAATAAAGACAAACAGCCATTTAAGTTACAAGCTCTTTGTATTAGGATGGTATTTCTTAGGAAACGGGGCTTAAAATTATTTTTTAATTAAGGAAGGAGGAAAGAATACTAATAAACTAGAGCTCTCATTCTGTAACATTAACAAGCATTAGTTGCTTTATTTGCATTGTTTGACTACATACAAAATTGGTAATTTTAAGAGTATATAAAACTAAATCTCCACCTCATAAATACATAAAACTACATCTTCACTCCATCACCAGTACACATGTAATGATACTGATACAAAGATACTTGTACAAAAATATACTTTTTATTATGACGCTGTTCAGGTTCAATTGATTTGACAAAGTAATTGGAGCCATACTGGAAATGGCTTAATTTCCCATGAAGTAGCAAAATGTTTGAAATGCTCTTCCTTCTCATCATAGGGTCCTCAGGGCACTGTACAGATTATATTTAGGAAAATGAAGCAGAATTATTTCCACTTTCAATTTTAGACCCCCACAGTCAATGATAGAAGGAAGGCACTTCAGACCATCTATGTCAGAAGTCAAATTGCTGCCCCATTTTAGGTGATATAAATCGCCTTACAGAACATTCCCATCTTTCCCCATTAATCCATATAATTTAGGAAGCCTGCTCACCTGTATAGAAACTTAATGTAGCTTCCTATAGATTGGATAGTACTATTAAAATTTCCTTCTACAATACCAATAAAATATAGGCATGCACTTCACATGCATGAAATAATAAAAGTCACTGCATCGTATTTACTTTGCTGTAGTTATTTGCAGTTGAACCTCATCTTATACATTCCTTTGCTGCTCTTCTCTATGTTTAGATGGCTGCAAATATAAACACATGACCCTATTTTTCCTTTTAAAATCTGACATTACATTAATGATTCACTTTTTGACATAAACCCTTCTCTGCCCAACTCCCCACCCACAGAAAGAAGTGGATTTTGGAAACACAGGATTAGAAATGACTTTCTGAGTCACTCAGTCTAGTTTCCTTTTACAGGCAACCATGAACTCTCTTCTGTAAAGTAATAAAGTGCCATCCTAAAGACAGTGAGGTTATTTATCCCATTACTGCTATTTTAAGACTATTTTGGAACCTTAGTTTCCTAATGGTTGGATATTTTCTTCTGATTTATGATCTAAATATGGTCATTTCACATATATATACACCTGTGTCTTGACTACCATTAGCCTTAATCCAAATAATATATCATGTTATCTCTGAAGTTTTTCTCTAACTAATGCCTTTCTAGACAACTGAATTTGTTCATTTTTTTCCACAGAAGCCAATTCCTTTAGTCTCCCCTTGTAATACGTGCTCTTTATTCCTTGCATCATCCTAGGAGTTCTTTGGATTGTCCTGTTAGCAAAGTATAAAGAATTGCAACGATAGCAAGATTCAAAGGACAAGAAGGTAACCCAAGCTTTTTTAATCTGTTTTAAATAATGTTTACAAAATATTTACACCGGTCTTGTTGCCAACCCTTAATTTTGTAGAAGGATTGATTTTCACAAGAATGGCACATGTCATTTGTGTGGTATTTTGAACTTTTAGAAGGAAAGCTCCTATGCAAAAAGTATATATCAAATTTAACTTGTTACAGTGAAACCTCCATGATGGGAAAACATTTGCAATAGAACCGAATGAAATTCCTTATTTATCTCTGCTTATTTTACAATGTGCAGATTTTACATCACTTGACAGAGAACTTCATCTAGGAGTTGGGTTTTTTTTAGGCCAATATGGACTGTACTGAAATTCTGCTTGAAACAGAACTTACTTGATTTTATGGATAGCAGGGGTCTAATGTTGATGCACGTTGAACAACCATATTAGTTCTGTAGCAAAAGTTACATAGGTATCAAAAGTTGCATTATAACTTCTGTAAAATCATGGTTATACAATATTAAAATTTAAAGTTATTTCATCAAGATTTGTTGAATTGTTTAGCTTAAATTGAAATACTTATATATGTGTATGTATAAAAATGTCTATTTATGTAAATTTAAAGGGATACATTAAGTGAGTATTTTATTTTGTCTTAGACCACTTAGAGCACTACAAAGAGAAGGATTTTAATGCAGTCATTGTTGATTTACAAGTTAATTATGCTCATAATCAGTAAGAACCAGAGTGCTGATAACAATGGATGAGAAGCATTTTCATATCCATATCCACAGGTTTTCAAAATGTTTAAATGAATGAAATCAGAGCATTTAAAACCTTAAATCTATATCTGGACTTTGTTTTCAAAAGCACCAGTTGCTCTGGATATTTCAGTTTTCTCTGCACTTGACTGGCAAATCCAGGTCTCTGGGGGTGTCCGTTAATGACTACCCCAGTTATTCTTAGTGCTGACTATTGCTGTGCATCAGGTCCTGCATATTTTGAGATAATCAGTCAAATTGGCATTTAGATGTAAACAGCTCCTAAAACCCTACAGTCCTTCTTTTAACTATTTAAGTGCTGTTCCAGCCAACTTCATTAAATCCATTTAATTTAGGGGCCCACGTTTCAGTGGCAGAAGCTAAACTATAACAGTCTGACTGTGCTAACCATTGGTGAGATCATTTTCATAGAATCAGAGAATGTTAAGGGTTGGAAGGGACCTCAGAAGACAATCTAGTCCATCCCCCTCTGCCAGAGATCATTTTCATCACCGGAAGCCCTGTAACCTTTTTCTTCTCTCCTGTGTGCACCCTGCACCTTGTGTACCCTGTCCCTCGGCTGTCCGTGTAATGCTGCTAGAGCCACCCTTGCCCTGTGAAGCAGTCACATCCCTCCATCCTGGAGCTGTATTTCAGAGGTGCAGCAAGTGAAGTGCAGGTAGATGGGAAGCCAGGACCAGCAAGCCATGGAATTACTGCTGCTTGGCTTTCTGTGCTCAAGTCCTTCACACACAGACAAGTTTCAAACACATAATGGGGAGGAGATGGGCAGCTTGGCAGAGCCACACAACCGACTTCAGGACCTAGAAAGAAGCAAAATTTCTGGTGGTTAGATTAAGAGACCTTTAATGGGGACAGTTAGAAGGTCTGGGTTTATGGGCATCCTATCATATTTCAGAAATGAAACTCATCAATGTCACACAGGCCTAGCATCACTGAACACAGTATTACCTAAATACTTTTAGAAGATTAATACCTAAAGTAATGAAGCTGTTTTCTGAAAATGTATTTTTAAGGTGCTAAAGTCTAACCTATTTGCATTAATTAATCATAATAATTTTAATTATGGAAAAACTCAAGTTTAAATTGGACATTGAATACTCTAAACATTTGGCTTTGAAAAATAACTAGAAAACTAGGAGTCATCATCACCAGACAATACATAAATAATGAATATCAGTGAATGTGGTTTTATTTTAAAAAAAAAAAACCAATAATAAAATCCACAAAACAAACACAAACCCAATTTCCTAAGTACTGCAAGTTACCTATTGCTCTCTTCACGATGTTCTTTTCATTGTCAGTCATGTAACAGACATTATGCTGGCACCACAGGTTTGAATCTTGGTAACTGACTTGAAGAGAGTGGGAAGGATTTTAGTGTTTCAAAAAAGCAGCAGGTGGAAAGTGACATGGTAAAGATGACAGTTGACTGAGAAAAAAACCAGCAGCTGCCTACTCTTTACCCAAATACATGCTCTTCGGAGCAGCTGAAACTGAAAATTCTGACACAAAAGGATGCAGCATTCTTTGCTTCATGCTATATCATCACATCCAGCCATATTAACAGCATACAACAACATGCAAAACATTTACAAGCTGCTCTGCATCAGATATGCTTTAACGCAGTAACTGCTGAAAGTAGAGGACCTCTCTAAACGTTCCTTTGTTCTGCAATTAGCTCATAGTTTCTCAAGCAGGAAATCAGCTTCAGGAGTGGTGGTTTTTCTGCAGCTAACATAACCAACGTAGGAACCGTTTGATCTTTGCAGGTTTTTAAACTGATAGTTTTGTGCAATCAATGATGAGAGTTAAGTATCTCTGAAGCTATCTGAAAATATCTCATAAAGCTATAAATAAATGGATGTAGAAGTTACTGAAATGTGCATTTCTTCACATTTCAATAATGCTTTTTATTCTACATTTATCTGTCTTGAGAGCTTGTGTATTTATGAAAGACTGAAACCAAATGGAAGAAATAATATGCTTATGCAATAATATGCTAATAAATTTGTTTCCGCTAAAACATGAACAAGAAAAGTTTAGCTTGTTTGCGGATTACATGGTGTAGATCATTTAGAGAAGTATCTGACCGGTAAAGGGAGAACAATTTAATTTGAAAAAAGGAACAGCAGTCCTACAGCTGTGACACTGGAACTGGTGGATGCCAGTCTTCCAGACCTGGCAAAATTTCCTCGGAGAAATATGCTCGGGGAGCATATGTAATTCATAGTCCCTCTCTTTCAGAAATAACTCATTTTCACTTTTCCTTTCTGCAGAAAACAGTTACAAATACCACAATCTGAAAAGAGCAGTATTTCTTTAGTTTGCTGTCTTCCTTTTTTTTTTTTTTTACTTGACAAAATACAGTATTCACAAGATACTGTGGCAATTTAAGAGTAAATTAAAATTGGATGTAGCGTAGGAAGCTAGGATGACATGTAGTGTTTTCACCTAGACAGCCTTTCACTGGAGGTGGCACAGCAAGAGCTCTTGACACATCTTGACACCAATGTGAACGCCTTCAAGTGGAAGGCAGGTAATTTTTTCAGATGCAGTAAGAATCTAAACTTGTTTAATCAGTAGTCATAAGACAAAGAGAAAAAACAGAAGAACTTCTGCATTTCCTAGATGAGTGCTGATCCTATATGTATTTTTAGGAATAAAAGTAAGTAACAAAAATAAAATAAATTTTAAAATAACATATAAGCAACAGATTTGTAAAAATAGCTATGTATACGTAGTTAGAACTAGTTTGCCTAGTAGAGTAAAGCTGTGGAAAAATTTCAGTATGGTTATTTGGAAATGTCATGTTGAAAACTGCAAAATTCCAGAGGTCACAAAGAACAGAGGGAATTTAAGAATACAGCAGTAGGTTCTTATTTGCCTCTTTCATTAGCTGTCTCAAGAATCATTTTTCTTCTTTTATCTTCTGAGTTGCTGCCTTCTCTGAAGTTCTCATTTGCATCATATTTAGTCTCTTTCAGTAATTTTTTAGGTATTCTTCTAAAATAACTGAAAATAGATGAGCAGAAACTTAATTCTAATCCCATAAAATAAATAGTTTTACTACTTTAAAGGTTATTTTATTAGGATTGTTGACTGTTAACATTAAACATGGTCAGTTTTCATTTATCTAAGGTGATGAAGAATGAGATAACACAGTTAAAACATATATAATACAATACTTAGATAATAAAGCTAGAACATATGATGAGATGTAGCAAAGAAAAGATTAACCATTCAACAAATCTTGGCTGTGAAGTGCAGTTTCAAAAGCCTGCAAGCTCCTGCAGTGAGGCATGCCACATACATGTGTATTAGTGAGAGAGCCATGGCTGTGGGTTGCTGCTCCCAAGTGACAAAACCCGTCCCCCGAGGCTGGATCACATCTGACCACACCAGACATACTTACACTGCAGAGATCCAGTTCCCAGAGTCATACACAGAAAGCTGACCTGAGCTTCTCTGCACTCACAATATGCGGAGTATGTGAATCGGATTAAGAACCACTTACAAATAATAGAAAGGTATCTATATATGTGTAAGAGGTTTCAGGGTTGTGGCTTTGTAGGTAACAAGACTTCTTCTAGCTGCATTCACATATAACCCTTATGACAGTGAGAAGTCAGTGCTATATGTAAAAGTAACTATAATGAAAATAGGAGTAATAAAGGTGACCTACTGCCATCTGCAATAGTGCTGCATGCTTGTGTCTGGTTTTCTCTAAAACTGCATCAGTCGACTATTCAGATCCAAAAGGAGGTTAGACTGTGGTCTCTTCAGACAGTCACCATTGTCAAAGTTGAGGTATGTTTGGGTTTTTTCTGCATCTTATTTACTAATGAGTTCTGACTTTAGAAAATGTACTTGGTGCCCTGGTCGAACTGTCTGTGTAAAGCTGTTTGGAGGTATGCTCCCTTTACTGAATTGCTCTTCAGTATGACCTGGACTCAATAGCCATTAGAAGTCTTTGTGTTTATTGCAAAGGTAACTGGATCAGACCATATAGGAGAAATGAACATCTAAGTCACACAGGAACACTCTTTCTACCCAGTTGGAATTACTGATGCTTTATGAAAAAAGAGGTTGCATAGGTCAGTGGGTGGTTAGTGGGACTGAATTTCAAAAGACATGGATTCTATATTTAGCTTAGCCATTGGCCTTCCTAGACAAGCCTTATCATGGATATCTGCCTCTTCTACCTAATAATAAATGCTGCCTTGTTTATTTGGATTCCAAGTTTTTCCCAATAGGTTCTGTCTCTTACTGGATTTACATATCATCTAGCATAGGGGGGCCAAAATGCTAGCTAAGTCCAGCAGGCACATCTGTAATATAAATGTGTAAAAAGAAAGAGAAGGGGAAACAAAAAAGTACCAAAATAACAGTGAGTATTCTTGTTCACATACCACTATCTTTTCTACCAGATGAAAAAAAAAAAAAAGTGAATTTGTGTAAAGACATTAAAGTAAATCCAAAGATTAAGATAATGGAAAAAGAATTGGGGCAATATATTAAATAAACCCACAAAGTAATTACCTACTTTCCTCTAAATATTCGGGAGAGAGCTCCTTACAGATGGAGGATTAAGAACAGCTTGGGATCACACGGCAGGAGAAAGACAGTTAGAAACAGTGGCCATATTTCTCATCCCCAGCACTGGGGTATCACAACAGCCCCACAACAAAATTATGTAACTGATGAGTACAGGATGACTAGGGAAAAACTGAGGTGGGAAAACTGAGGCAGGAAAGCCTGTATGTGCTCTTCAAAAATACATTTCCTTAAAACCACATATTAGGTTGTTGTTCCCAGGCCAAAGATTGCATTTTGATTACAGATATGCCCAGCAGAGCCCTCCAGTGACATGTAAATCAGTATGAAGTCTATGTAACTAAACAAAAATGCCATCATGAATATTACTATAGCTTTTTTTTTTTTTTTTAACACTCTTACTGTTGGTATGTTAAAACAGCTGATTTCTGCCTCACTGCACACAGGAAAACCCCATTCCATAAGAGAAACAAAGAATGGGGTCAAAAAATGGGAAGCTGTGTCTTCTGTTCTCTGCTGTATTCCAGTAAAGTTCTCCTTTGAATTGGCAGATGAAATTTAGTTATTGCTTGGTTTTGTCCAACCCCAGCTCTAGCCCTAGATAGCGCAGAATGACCCTCAAGCCTGCCCTGAGTTCATAAACCTACATGCATTCCACTGCAACATGATCTAGTGATCACTGTATTCGTAAAATTTCATTTAAAAAAATTTGTAAATCATTTAAATTATAAGACTATTGTGAAAGTAGTTTGAGACAACTAATCTGTAGTGACAAAAAATACTTCTATAACATTCAAATCCTTTAACACACTTCAAACATTCCAAAAAACAAAGGACACTAATTGTGTAGGCATAGCTTTAAGCTTAAAACCCTTTTTATGCAAGAAATTGTCTTCATCAAGAAAATAACTGTTGAAATCTTAATATCTTTCAATGACAGCCACATTTGAAGAGCCATTTTAGAGCATAATGATCCTTGTTGCATAATTTAGACGGGCTTTTGTTCTCATTTTAATTTCCCATACACAGCTTGCTTTACCATCTCTCCTTCCCACACCAACTGAAAGGGAGAGATCAAAAGTCAGGAGAGAAAACATCAAGATTTGGATGTGGAGTTAAACTTCTAAAGATTTCAGAACAGCTCCTACTTCAAACGTGCTATGGCATATCTGACTAAAGCCTTGGGTGCCTCACATAAGACTTGGGTAGCTGCTTTCCACCTGAGATCACATTGTAGGCACAAGTCCAAAATAACAACGTTAAAACCGCCACTCTGCTTCCACCCAGGACTAGAAGTATCTGAATTTACTGCTCTTTACTTTTTATATTCTCAAGGCATCTAGAAAACGAACCTGCCCAGAAGATGTGCCAGAAGAAAAGGCATTTTTTTCCCCTTCTACTTTACCTCATATCAAAGGTGGTCTGAAAGCTAGAAATTAATTCCTTAGTCTAAACCTACCTCCAGTGATGATCTGACGGGCTTCTTCAAAATAGTCCTGTAGGACTGGGTGGACTATAAATCTGAGTTTCAGATTCTTGCTTTATTATCAGTGTAGCTGGAGGAAAGGTTTACATCCATCTTTTATACACTTTCATAACAATTACAGCATTTGCCAAGGAATGCAGTTTTCACTTTTTTGTGCCCAAGAGAGTCAAACACACATTGTTCTCCCATTAGAAAAATTGTCTAACCATCAGTTGTTATCCTTAGTACATAAATTGCTGGATTGTGATATATGAGAGGTCAGACTAGACAGCCTAGGATTCATTTCTGGCTTTAAACTCCATGATAATCTATGAAAAAATAATGGGTTGCCATAAATAAATAAATAAGGCACTTTCCTTCTGAGTCACTACTTTCACAACTTGATAACAATTTGCTATGGCAACAATGAAAAACTGAAAGCTCGTCCTTCTGAAATCTTTGTGACAAGTTCTGTGACATAAGACACAATGCTTAGTGTCTGACTTTTGCCTTGTGGTCTGCCCAAGTCAATGCCTTTGTACTTTCAACTGACTGAGAATTTCAGCAGGTGAGCTGAGTTCTATATATTGCTTGTGAAGCATGTCTGATCTCAAGTATTCTTTAAATGTGGAGTAATATTAAAGAAAAGGAATCTTAATTTCATTCTCATGTACAGAATTATACCATTCTGAAGCTTTTATTTCCTCCCAAGGAAGTTTTGTTAACCCTTAAACTGTAGAAACATAGGTCTTCAGAATAAAGGCACTGTCTCTGTAATGCATTCTCAGCAGGATTGCTTCAGTGGATCAAAAGCATATCTCTTCAGAGAAGAAACCTGTATTGGGTTTGCATGGCAAGGTTTTGGTGGTGACAGGGCTACAGGGGTGCATTCTGTGAGAAGCTGCTAGAAGCTTCCCCTACATTAAGCTCTTGGACGACCCCATGCCAGAGCAGGTGGATGTGCCTCAAGGAGGCTGTGACCCCATGGGAAGCCCGCACTGGAGCAGGTTCTTGGCAGGACCTGTGGTCCCATGGAGAGAGAAGCCCATGCTGGAGCAGGTTTGCTGACAGGACTTGTGATCCTGGGGAGGACCCACACTGGAGCAGTCTGTTCCTGAAGGTCTGAACCCCATGGAAAGGACACAAACTGGAGCAGTTCACGAAGAACTGTAGCTCACGGGAAGGACTCATGTTGGCTGTGGAGGACTACTGCCTATGGGAGGGACCCCACACTGCAGCAGGGGAAGAGTGAGGAGTCCTTCCCCTGAGGAGGAAGGAGCGGCAGAGATAACATATGGTAAACTGACCACAACCCCCATTCCATGTTTTAATTTCTTATTACCATACTCTGATTTGATTGCTAGTAATTTTTTTTTCCCAAAGTGAGCCTGTTTTGCTTGTGGTGGTAATTGGTGAATGCTCTCTCCCTGCCCTCATCTTAACCCATGAGCTTTTTATTATATTTTCTCTCCTCTGTCCAGCTGAGGAGAGGGAGCAATAAGGTGGCTTTGATGGGAACCTGGTGTCCAGCCATGGTCAGCCCACCAGAAAACCATACCACCTTTGGCTCATTTTTCAAGCTAACTAGGCGATGCATCCACACCTTTCCAACTGAAGTGAGAACTGGGAAGATACATCTCTTGAATTATGGTACACATATAACATATAAGATGCTTGAAAGTCTTAGACAAAAGCAGAAAAATACACAACCTAACACTTTTCCCCCGAGAGTGGATGGGGAATAGTTTCTCTACATACCAAATACTGACAGAACTGTTCAGTGACTCAACTCCATTAATAACCTTACAGAGCCTGGCATCTACTTCTCTTACAGCCCAAGTCACACAATTGCATTCTAAAATAGTGGTTACCCAAATAAACTGAATTCTTGACACAGAGAGTTTTTAAAAACTCAGAATTTGCCTTGGATATAAAGTTTCCAAGCCTTCAATCAATTATTATTTCAAAACTAAAGTATCCTGCCAGAAACATTCCATAATCCTCTAAATGCAGTCTCTATGTACATAGAGTTGAGAAAAAGAAATTTAAATTCCTATTACCTGAGTTTCAGAATTTACAAGACACTAGGGAAAGCCAGTTAATGAAAAAAAATGATTTCTCCTTTACCTACCATAAATTTATGAAAGGGATGTGCTGAAAAAGGAGCTTGTATTAAGTACAAACCCCCTTCCAAAACAAGAGATAGAAACTATTTTAAATTGCTATTAAATAAATCCATCACAACGGGATTTCAAACTGATTTGGCTTTGCATATCTTGAAAGTAAAAACCTAAGCATAGAATTACTATCCCGAATAGAAATAAAATGTGTATAGAAAAAAAAAAAAAAGATATATATTAAAAAAAAATATGTATCTTCTCTGAGCAGCAGGGCACTCTAGGAAAATCGAATGGGGCTAAAAGATGATCAGCTCTGAGATTACTTATCCTGAACTGTCAATATTGCCTAGGATGGCAATAAAGCACTGACTTTTTTTCTAATGTAGGTTACAATTCATTTCTGGAGTAGCTTTCAAAATTCACAGAATGCCATGCTAAATGTAGGTGCTCATGGTTGGGGTTTTTCTCCCCAGATGTAAACATATACCTGTATATGGAAGCTCTGAAGAGCATCTGTGTTTGTATGTACAAACAAATCTGTGTATGGCATGCTGGATGCAAAAAGGAGTGTAAGCCTGGCTCTCCTGAAGAGAGTTATGCCATTGACTTCATTCAGGACAGGATTTCACCCATAGCCTCTGCAAATTTGTTATAAAATGCCACAAGCTTAGCCTGTCAATTCTTAGAAAATTCGGGGGGGGGGGGGGGGGGAGGGAGGGAGAGGAACAAGCGGTTGACTTTTTGTTTTTTTCGCGAAGGCTCAATC
>WTSP01009824.1:6218-20513 GCA_025331215.1 Actenoides lindsayi
AAGGAAAGGAAAGGAAAGGAAAGGAAAGGAAAGGAAAGGAAAGGAAAGGAAAGGAAAGGAAAGGAAAGGAAAAAGGATTAAAATTAAATTACTGCAAACATTACATTTCCAGAGAATTTTGAAATATTCAATGAAATATCAATGAAGAAGCTCCTGTTTCTCTTGATCCTTAGAAGGTGACACATTAGTTGAGAATTTAAAAGTATTTTTAAAAATATTTTAAAATAATGTTGTTCTTTACCCCAAAGGCAGTAATGATTTTTTCCTTTGGGAATGTGCTCTTCTCTGTCCTCTACGTGCCTGTGTTACATGTTCCATCAAAAGTGAGAAAGGAGTTGTTCAGTTCTTCCAAGAAGAGTGGTCATACATCTTCCTTATAGGTGTACACAATTAGGTAATAAAAATCAATTCAAATGCTTCCAATGTAATCAAGTAGCCATTGGTTGAATTTTCACCTGACAGCAGAAAAGTATAATGTATAGCAGAGTATAACACAAAGTGCTGTGTTTTATAGGAGGAATACACAGTTGTTTTTCACTGGAACTAACTCCTTTCAGAGATAATTACCTTGTTTATTTACTAATGATCACTTCAGATACAAAGCTATGTCTGCTCAAAACACAGGATTTTCACAAGTTAGAAAGGATGCTGTTAATTTCAGAAGGAAATTTTATATCTTTCTCATATTTAGAAATCCTTAAACAAATGATTTGTCAAATTGCCTGTATTAGGTTTATTTTTATTGATAATCATCTTTCACAGTATTGGAAGAGAGAAGTAACAAAGATAAAATCCGTGATAGATGCCAAGCAGAGAACATTTATTTCTATTTTTCCTAATTAAACAAGCTTTATAAGTAAACAGTCCTAAACTTTATCATGACCTCTTCTTAGTCAAAATGAATACACTTATAAGAACTGCCATAATAATCTTATTTAATACTCTCTCTGGGCCTGTTACATAAAACTTTAATGAATAATTTGTCAACACTAGACATAAATCTCTCTGCTGATGCATATCTTAATCTTTTTCATAATTTGCAGGTCAAAGTCTATTATGTTTAATGCAAAAAAAAAATGTATCTAAGCAGTATTAAAGATACCATATTCAGACAGGTTTATTGCACACAGATACATCCATTAACACTGGATGTTTCTCATTATTAGCAAATATATATGTATTTGTAATAGTAGATTCAAATTGCACCTTTTCTTTCATTATCCGGCTGCATTATAAGATTTCCTGGGCTCCATTTAATTTACTGCCGCTTCTTGTTATGCAAAGAAAGCACCTACTTGAAAAAAAATCTACATATCAGATTGTATAGAGACTTCATACTGGGAGAGAGATTATTAAAATGTGATTTATGTTTCTGAATCTGAAGTAAATCACCTGATTGTGAAATGGTTTCTAAAAGAAGCTAATTTATCTTGCTTGTTTTTTACCATATTGTGATTTAAATTAAAGGTAAGTTTTCCTACATTTTGTGACTTTGCGGGGCCATTTCATAAGTTTCATTTTAATCTTAGTGTTGCTGTAATAATTTTGTTTATTTTCTTTCAATGTTCCTATTTATTAATCTCTTGAGTTTTGGTTTGTTGGGGTTTTTTGTCTTTCCTTTATATCAACTGAAATTAACAGTGTCCCCTGCATTTTAGGTTATTTTACTGATGTTTCTGCACCAATTAATTTTTCTCAGAAAAGTTTTCAATTAAACCCCTGGTGATAGGAGGTGGAATTCTCCAACACTAATCTGGAAATTCCACCTCCCAAACACTGGGGGGTTAATTGAAGGTTTTTCTGCGGAAAAAATTGATTGGTGTATAACCAATCAGCAAAATATTATAAAACTATAAGGAATACTGTTAACTTTGGACTATCTAAGGAGAAGAATATTGCTTTATTTGAAAGAGAAAAAAAGAAGAATCACAAGAAACATATGAAATGGGGCAGCACACTGGAGGAAGAATTCATTAGTGAGCTCCAAGGCCAATTCTCATTGCCTTTTTACACAACACCTTCCTGAAATGTCTCTCTAATTTCAAGCAAGGTATGATAAGTCTTCTGCTCCTGCAGGATGAGCTATGTGAAAAGGACAGCACTTCTGTCCAAGTCCTCACATAGTGTTAATTGGCGAATCAGCTTCTTTGCCTTTGTTCTATAGATTTATGGTGGTTAAAAGAAATGAAGGTTCTATTCCCAAAGCAGCAGTTCTCAAAGATTTAGGAAGTCCCCGCCAGTAACTGTATTTGCCTCAGTCTACAAGCAAAATGGACAAGGTCACATCTTTGAAAAACCTCTGATAGGTTTATTGGGTAGTATGCACAATACAATAAAATCACAGGAACTGGGAAAGATGCGGATTTTGTATTGAATATAAAAGTATCCTTCAAAACTCAGTAGTTGGAGTTCCAACACTATTGAAATATATTCTATTAAATGTAAAATAACATTTCTTCCTCAATCAATAGACTCTTCATAAATCATATCCTGGTGTGAATGAATTTCATAGATTACATTACAAACTCTTGAGATGCATCTGTCATTTTTTTGCAGATCCGTTACTTTTGTTTAATACATTGATTAGCTAATGGAATATGGATTCAAATAAAAGAAATAATTACTGAACTATAGTCCTCCATTGATCTTATAGTTTGATAGCTAACCAGAGACAGCTTTGCTTATTCTAATCCACTAGGCACAGTCTCTAATAAGTCTTTTATCTGTTTTTCAGTCATTTCTGAAAAAACATTTGGCAGGAGTGAGGGAGGTGTCCTATTTTTTGCAGGTTTTATGAGTGTTTTGCTGGTATTAAATGTATAAACAGCCTAAGACTCCTCACCCTTAGCTGAATGAATTAACAACGGATTAGGGATATACTTCTTCTTGCTCGTTCTGTGACCTCATGATTTGCATTCCTGTCTCAACAGTGGGGCCAGTTAATGGGAGGAATGAAAATTCATTCTCCTATAATACCCCACAGCCAGGTGGCTAATGTGTTTATTCATCAAGTAGATTCAAAAACTTCCAGTACAAGAACCTAATCTGAACGGCTGTTCAAAATGGAAAAGCCACTGCTATCACATCCTCCTTACAAGGAAGCTGCAACCTGCTGTCCACATCACTTTCATTTTCCAGTTTTATGGGAGCACCCAACTCATATATCCCAAAGGCAAGAGCAAGGTTTCCAGTATCCTTTGAACCTTTATTCATCTTCTTTACATGAATTTCCTTCTGTTCAGCATGGTAGGGGTTGCTAATCTCAATAGAGACACCAAATAAACTCCTGTCTATATATATAGAGACCTTAAGGAATGTGCATCACCTGATGAGTTCCTTCCCTAGAGCTGAGCACTTTAGGGTGGCAATGCTGATTATCAATTCATCCAGAAATTTTCTTATCTGTTGAATGTGCAAAATCAATATTTTTCATATACTATTTCTGTTAACTCTTACTGAAAAAACCTGTTTTGCGATGAGGCATTGCTCCATTACCAAATTTTCCAAGAAGCACTTCCTACATACATTGTGCAATTCTTATAAGAACAATCAGACTTGATGCTGAGTCTAGGAGCTTTTGTAAAAGCCAAGCAGCTGACAAATATGGAGTTCAACAAAGATCTGGAAAGGTACCAATATACAACCAACTTTTTGTTGAGGCATGAAAACACAAATAGCTGGAAACAGCTGCATGTGCCTTTTGACCATTCTCTTGTCTTGGAAAAGTCCTGGAAGATGTCAAACTAATAATCTCACAGCCATTCAATAAAACACTGGAATTTATATTACCTCAGAAGTCTATGGAAATAATTGATGATTTGCTAAATATATTTCAGTAACAGTAGTGAGAATATTCTACAAAATATATGCGGAAAATATGATGTATTAGTATCCGAAAATCAATAGAAGTGATCATATTTCTTAAAATGCTTCAAAATTTATTCAAAATATACAGTTCATTAAACAGGCTTCTCAACACAATCCTTTACATATATACACAATAATGTAGATTCAATAAATATTTAGCCATCCATCTCACATTATCATTCAAAGACAATAGGACATCAAACTCTTTTTCCTCCTAAAGAAATCCCAGAACTCAATACTTCAAAGAAGGAAGGAAATTATGTAAAGACATTTGTGAAAATGATCATTAGCTTGTATGATAAAAGAAATTCACATTATGGCTCTGAATAGATGCATCATAACATCTGAGATGTTGAATAAAATACTCTGGCGTTTCATATGTATCCTGAAGTCAATGTAATAGATCTGATTCTTTTATTTACTTGGGTTTCTTTGTCCACTCATGCTAAATTTATGTTTCAAGCTAAAACCATCATAAATAAGTTACTTTTAATCAAGTTCAGTCATGACTTTTTCCTTTTGATAACGAGTTATTTTTCTGATGGATTTCATGAAGATATCTGCAATCATTGTCTGTCTGCACCTTTTGAGAAGGAAAAATACTCATCACGTAGCAGTGTATTTACTCAACCTATATTCATCAGAAACAAATTGATTCCAGGTTTGTAAGACAAATATGAGGAGTATAATTCAAATTTATCAAAATATTTGTATATATATTTAATCTAACATACATGGCCAACTAATCCTGGTTCAGACAATGTTACCTGTCCCAAAATCCATTTTCCTACATATTCAGTGTCCATGGTCACTACCCTTATAAATAGAACTTGCAGCTGCATACAGATCTTGTGTTATACTTGAAAGCTCTTCTCTGTACAAGTGTTTCAAACCTGGACTTTTTTCTTTTTTTCTTTTATTTTTTTTTTCCACAAAAATCAGTAAGTTATCTCTGTGGTGCATACAGGGAAAGCTTGAGAGGCCATAGGTTTTAGCACTGCAGAAGAAGAGAAGAGTTCTGGAGTAAATTTAGCTCTGTCTTCTTATCAAACATACATACTTTGCACTGCTAAACTTCAGGAATTTTCCCAGGTAACTGCAAGTTGTACAGTTGAAAACACAACACTACAATAAATCAAGCATGAGGCCAAGACTGAACAGAACATTGCTCCTTTTTACATTGTGTCAATTTGGGATGGTGAGATGTTGATGGTTGGAAGTGATGATCTTAGAGGTCTTTTCCAGCTGTGACAATTCTGTAATTCTGTGAATTTAAATTTCACATCCCATACCACTTATTTGAACTGTAATTAATATTGAGCTCTCTTCCAATTTGTTATTTTGATTTTGAGGCTACATTTATTTCAAACCATAAACTCAGAATAATTAAGATGGGAAGGGATGTCAGGGGTCATGTGATCCAATCTCCTGCTCAAAGCAGGACCAACTTCAAAGTTAAATCTAAATTCAAAGTTAAATCAGGTCCCTCTGACCCTTGCTTAGCCAAGGATGAATGTTTCTCAGACTCCCTGGGCAATCCTTTCCTCTTTTGAATGCCTTTGTTGGGAAAAAAAAAAAAAAAAAAAGGGGGAAACAAAAAGGAAAAAAATGTTCCTATTATCTAAAAAAATATGATCTTCCTTATATAGTAATACAATAGTCTGAATTTCTCATTCCTCCTTCATCTCTTTTTCCATCACCAAAATTTTATTTAATTGAGAGATTGTCAAAGAACCTTTTTATATATATTTTTTAATAAATCTTCCAGATGTATAAAACCGTGATTTTTTCTTGAATTAGGTATAATTTAAAAGTAAGCTATAATTGCTCAAATTCAAGAGTCTAAAGAGTTTATGATTAAGAAGCTGTTCCTTCTGTGAACAATGGAAGGTATTTCTAAAATAAAGATACTTTTTTACTTTGTTTTGTTTTTCTTTCAAATACCTCTATGCATTTATTCTTTCATACGCAAAAATGATGTATGCTGAAATATACCTGAGAGTGTCAGCTCTTTGCAATTTTAATTCTAACAAAAATCATAATTTGCAAAAAGCAAACAGCGAGTGATGATTAATATGAGAGCAATGACTACAATTATATATTCTCAAATGTAAATTTCTTATCAATATTTTAGATTAATATCCCTGGCTATGTTTTTTCAAAAGGTTGTATTTGAAATTCAAATCAAAGATAAGTTAGTTGATTTCTCTGAAAATCTCTAATAAACAATAGCAAGTTTATTTTGTTATTGTCAAACAGAATTAAGCAGACATAGACAATATCATTATGTTGTATTTTCAGAAGTAAATGCAAAGTAACGTATAGTGATGGGCTTATCACTTTCTGGGAAATCAAAATTATTTCTCTAAATAAAAACATCTTGATTTCACCTTATTTTTTAGGTTGTCATTTTCCATTAGTAATGTTGTAACAGAGACACAATATAACACCATTGATTGTTTTGTAGAAAACCTTTATTAAATGTTGCTGCAAAATAACAGCTATTTTCTTCAACTGAAAATTGGACAAATCATACTTAATCCAAGCAATCTACTATCAGATCCATTTAAACAAAAATCTACCATTATTGAGCCACTCCTGCTGAAGCCATACACAGAGCATGTTTTTTGTTGTCTTGGATAAAAACTTTTGAAACTTGATATTGTTAACAGTCATCAGCCATTTTAGCTCACATTTTGAGAGACACGAAACAAAGTTGTGGTCACAGTTCTCACCTATCTTAACTATGCATACTGAGACCCAGCATTAATGAAGAATAGCCAGTCAGATTTCCAGGTTCACCAGTTAATGTCCTTGTACATTTCTAATAATCCTGGTTCCTTATTGCTCAGTGACAGCAAAACAAGTCAGGAGCAATCCAATCAAATGATATTACAATATATATTCCTACGTATTGATATATTAATTAAAATTATGAGACTACAATTGGAAAACTAAACACAAATAAACAGAATCATAGAATAGTTTGGGTTGGAAAGGACCTGAAAGATCATTTAGTTCCAAACCCTTGCCATGCACAGGAACACCTTCCACTAGATAAGTTTGCTTAAAGCCCCATCCAATCTGGCCTTGAACACATCCAGGGACGATATACCCACAGCCTCTCTGGGCAACCTGTTCCAGTGACTCACCAACATCACAGTGAAGAACATCTTCCTTACATCTAATATAAATTTATCCTCTTTAAGTTTAAAGCCATTACGCCTTGTCCTATAACTACACTTCCTGATAAAGAGTCCATCACTTTTCCTATAGGCAGCCTTTAAGTAGTGGAAGGACACTATAAAGTCTGGAGCTTTCCCTTCTCCAGGCTGAACAACTCAAACTCTCAGCCTGTCCTCATAGGAGAGGTGTTCCAGCCCTCTGATCATCTTTGTGACCTCCTCTGGACCTGCTCCATTAGATCCATGTTGTTCTTACATTGGGGAATCCAGGGTTGAACACATTACTCTAGGTGGAATCTCATGGGAGCAGAGTAGAGCGGAACAATCACTTCCCTCAACCTGCTGGTCTTTTGATGCTGGCCAAGATATGGTTGGCTTACTGGACTGCAAACACATATTGCAAGCTCATGTTGAGCTTCTCATCAACCAGTACCCCAAGTCCTTCTCCTCGGGGCTGCTCTCAATCCACTTATTGCCCAGTCTGTATTTGTGCTTAGGTTTGCTCTGACCTGTGTTCATAACTTTTCACCTGGTCTTGTTGCACATCATGAGATTTGCACAGGTCCACCTCTCAAGCCTGTCCAGGTCCCTCTGTATGTCATCCCTTCCCTCCAGTGTGTTGACTGCACCACACAGCTTGGTATCATCAGCAAACTTGCTGAGGGTGCACTCAATCCCACTGTCCATGTCATCAACTAAGATGTTAAACAGCACCGGTCTCAATATCAACCCCTGAGGAATGCCACTCATCATTGATCTCTGAACATCATGCTGTTCACCATAATTCTTTGAGTGAGACTGTTTAGCCAGTTCTTTATCTACAGAGTGATCCATGGCTCTCCAATTTAGAGACAAGGATGTCATGTGGGACAGTGCCAAATGCTTTGCAGAAGTCCATGTACATGATGTTAGTTGCTCTTTTATTATACACCAATGCTGTAACCCCATCATAGAAGGCCATCAAATTTGTCAGGCATGATTTGCCCTTAGTGAAACCATGTTGGCTGTCACCAATCATATACTCATTCTCCACATGCCTGCTCCATGATCTTGCCAGGCACAGGGATGAGACTGAATGGCTTGTAATTCCCCAGGTCTTCCTTTTTCCCTTTTTTAAAAATAGGGGTTGTGTTTTCCCTTTTCTGGTTGGTGGGAACTTCACTGAACAGCCATAACTTTTTAAATAAATGGATAGAGACTTAGCAACTTCAAGCTGCGTTGTCCTTCTAATAGATATCAGGGTGGCTGAAATCTCCCTTGAGGACCAGAGTTCGTGAATGTGAGGCTGATCCTGTCTGCCTATAGAGGGTCACCCACCGGTCTTCCTGATCAGATGACCTGTAGCAGACCCACATTATAATGTCATTTGTACGTGCCGTTCCTTTGATCCTGACCCATAAGCTCTCAGTTGGCTCCTCATCCATCTCCAGGTGGAGATCCATGCACTCTAGCTGGGCACTAACATAGAGGGTGACACACACTCCTCATCTCCCCTCCCTGTCCTTCTTAAAGAGCCTGTATCCTTTCATTCCCACACTCTGGTCACAGGAGCCATCCCAATAGAATCCTAGAAGCATAGAATAGTAGAGGCTGGAAGGGACTTCTGGACATCATCAAGTCAACCCCCATGCCAGAGCAGGATCACCCAGGACAGGACACACAGGAACAGATCCAGGAAGGTTTTGAAAGTCTCCAGAGAAGGAGACTCCTCAATCTCTCTGGGCATCCTGTCTCAGTCTCTGTCACGCTCACAGGAAAGAAGTTTCTCCTCATGTTGAGGTGGAACTTCCTGTGTTCTAGTTTGTGATCACTGATCCTCGTCCTATCACAGGGCACCATTGAAAATTGACTGTCCTCTTCTACTTGACACCCACCCTTCAGAGATTTGTAAACATTAATAAGACCTCCTCTCTGTCTCCTCTTTTCCAGGCTAAACAGCCCCACGTCTCTCAGAGTTTCATCATAAGAGAGATGTTCCAGTCCCTTCATCATCATCATAGCCTCTGTTGGACTCTCCCTGGTACTTCCCTACTTTTCTTGAACCAGAAAAACTAGAACTGGACACAATACTCCAGATGTGGTCTCACTAGGAACATGTAGAGGGGAGGAGAACCTTCCTTGACCTGCTGTACATATTCTTCTTTATTAACCCCAGAAAATGGTTGGCTTTCTTGGGCACAAGGACACTTTGCAGACCCATGGATAACATGGTATACCAGGTCCTTCGCTGTGGAGCTACTTTCCAGCAGGTCAGCCCCTAACTTATACTGGTACATGGTGATTCCTGGTGGAATTTATCACGTTATATTCTTCCCATCCGCAGGCGATGTCAGGTTGAGTCCAGGAAACAGGGCTCCAAAACATGTAGGAGTTGCTCGGAGGACAAAGACGAATGCCCCCCCATCCTCCTCCTGCCCTCTCCTTTTATAGTTGAGCTGATGTCATATGGTATGGAGTATCCCACTGGTCAGCTCAGGTCGGCTGTATCCCCTCCCCCATCTTGACCCCCAACTTCTGGTGCCATGTGAGCACTGGCAGTCATAACATGGGTGTGTTATCAACACACTCCAGCCCCCAGTACTGCAGCATGAGGGGCTGTATGGGGAAAAGTAGCTCTGCCAGACCCACTACAATGAGGCTTGGTAACATCCCTGATACGAGCTCTGGGTAAGCAGCACACCTCTCTAGAGAGTGCACTAGGTCAGCAGATGGGTGCTTCTGTACCTCTCAGAAGAGTCCCCTACTACCATCACCCATCGCCTTTTCCTAGTTGTGCTGGTTGTTACACAGGGAGCAGATCAGGCTGCCTTACTCAGCTCCAACATCTCTCTTGATGTGATGGGTCTTTCCAGTCTGCAGTAAGGTGCAGGGGCTCTGCAAGGGCATCTCAGGCTTTGGGGGAAATCCTCCAGCAGATCTTTGCCATTGCAAACTTCCATTCATCTGTATTATTCACCTCCCTCCCTTCCGTGTGTGCTGGTGGAGGAGCTTTTAGCTGTTTGGTCATAGACTGTGGGTCCACTGCAGACTGCTCTTGCAATCAGCTAACTCCTTCTCAGCCTCCTTGATGTTATGCACCCTTCTCACCACCTCCTGCAGCTCAGCCACCTGCTGCAGGAGGTCTTTCACCTGAGCACTCCTTTTGCAGGCAGATCTGCTGCCTGTCCCTGACCCAGGAGAGAGGTCTAAGCACTTCCTGCAGTCTGAGGTCTGCAATGCAGCCCCTGCCTTCAGCTGCTCCATCTGAATACAGGCAGCAGCCACTGCTGGGGTAGATGGTGCAGACTCCCCAGTCAGAGCTGCACCTAAAAGTTAAAAAAGTAAACTGAAAGGCTTATAACAATATCAGATCTATCTATGTGTTTGAAACAAAATTACTTTCTAATCCTTAGGTAACTAAAACCAACTTGCATAAATTATTAACACCAACTACAGAATTTTATCATAGGAAATGAAATAAAGCTTTGAAGAAAGTTAACTATTTCACTGTTTTTATTCTGGAAATAAATTATTTTTCAATTCTCTAAACAGGAATATAAGAAAAAAAAATGGTTACAACATTTTCATCTTAGATTTCAGTTCTGGTGGAATGTACCACCAAACCCATCTCTAGCCTGCCCTTCTGAGATCCTACAGGACAAAGATTAGTGGAGCAGCCTGGTAGACGACAGATGGCTTCTGACAGGAAGTCACAACTCAGATTTCTTTGGAGTCTAAACACAGAGGTCATATTAACATATATGACCCAAATCCACTAAGTTATTTACTTATCTAATCCCCATTAGGAATTTCTAATTTTCTGTTGAAATCCACAGGAAATTAAGGACCCAAATGAGAGCCTCTGTGGCTCCCTGGGAGCTCTCAGGTACAGCAGCTGAGCTGGTCTAGCAGCTCCTGGCACAGGAAGATTATGTCCCACCTCTTCCTTTCTGGTTCTTAGCCATCGTCTGACCCCTTAGTCAATTGACACATCAGTAAGCATGTAGAAATATATGAACTTCTTTTCTTCTGGTTTGCTTTTTGTGTGTGCATGTGTATGGTTTTGGTTTAGTTTTTGGGTTTAGACTTTTTTCTTTTTTTTTTTTCTTTTTGCTATTTCTCTTAGAAATTGCAATGATTAATGAATGAGTTTAGGGATCTTTCTTTTACTATTGTTCAAACTAGGAAAGCTTTCTTTCTATTATCCTTTCCTTGGGAATCTGAAAGCTACTCAAGCACATAGATATGCATGAGGTTAAACTTTCACACTCTCTGATTAAAGAATAGAAGTGGACTATATTTCTCAGATCACAAAAAAAAAGCAAAAGGCGAGATTCTCAAAGGGAAATGAAGCATTTGTGATGACAGGGGGTTCATAAATCTTTGGGTCTCAAAATCTTTTTTAGCATAATTTCTAAGTCAGAGGTGTTGCTGCATTGTCATCCTCATTTTATTGTTTCTAGGTGAAGGAAGACTGCTCAGGAAGATACTGATACTGTTACTGGTCTTCGACCATAGCATTTTTCTACCAAGTTGCCTATTGATGCTAAGAGTAAGAGAGTTCTATCCCTAACTTTTACTTAGCTGGTTTTCTGGCTTTACTTCTCCTTCAGTTCCTCACACAAACTGGGGATTAAATTTACAGTGATGGTATGCTTCTTCTCTTCTCAGAGTTTAAGGCAGAGCATCTCTAAGACACCTTGACTCCAAGAACAGTCATGCCCAAGTGAGCAACTGAGAAAAATACTCACTTTACATTTACCACAAAGAATGCACACATGTATATGTAAGATATAAATTGAGAAATACAGAATAAGGAAAGCTGGCATGACTGGACAAGACAGAAACCTCTGTGGTGACTTTCATGAAGTTAGGAATCAATTTGTGTTAGGCTCTGCATGTAGTCAGTGGAGACAGGTTCTTACAGAGCCAGACTTTATTAGGCAAAATGACTGTCTGGAAGTATCCAAGCCCTTGCACTGAATTTTGAGAATTTAACAATTCATGAGAAGATGTATGAATTTGACTTAAATACATTTGATATAAACTATACCTGTAATAGTTGTCAAAATTAGTAACATAGTGAAAAGAGGGAAAGTGATGCTTTCAAGGAGTGCTTAATGCCTTCTTCTTATGGATATCTACCATAGATTAGATATATTGCCCCCCCAAATATATTTTTCTCTACAAAACGGAGTCTGAGGTGAGGAACCTGAGTTCAGGTTCAGAACAAATCCTATCCTCTGTAGTAAACAGAACAGTCTGGTATTTTGCTATTTGGATATTGAATGAATTCATATAATTCTGCTTAGAAAACAGTGCCTATGTACAAAGTGTGTATTCCATCTACACAACTCCCATTTTGCCATATACTTCCCTGTAATTATACTGTAGACTAAGGGAAAATGCTGGGGATTGAGATTATACTTCCACAATATTTATTACCATGGGACATTGCTGAGGCCAAGAACATAGTAGGATCAAAAGGAAAAAACAAAACAAAACAGAACATGATAAGCATCTATATGGATAACAAGAACATCTGCAATTACATTAGATTAAACAAAAAATCATGAGGGATATAAGCCTTCATGCTTCAGAGCATAAGCTAATCAGTAACTGATGGGAATTAAGAAACTTCTGTTATGGAGAGGTTAATCCCTAATTGCTCACTACTGAATATCTTGCAACATCATCTGAAGCAAGTGGCACTGGCACTGGTTACTAGACAAAACAGATAATCTGCTGTTATAGAATCACAGAATCCCAGGTTAGAAGGGATCTCAAGGATCATCTAGTCCAACCTTTTAAGGTAAACTAGATATATATAGTTTAAATGAGATGGCCCAGCACTCTGTCAAGTCAAAACTGTCCACTGTAGAGGAATCCATGACTTCCCTTGGGAGATTATTCCAATGTATAATTGTTCTCATCATGAAAAATTTTCTTCTGGAGTCTAATTGGAATCTCCTCAGGAGACTTGTACCCATTACCCCTTGTCTTTTCCATGTGACTCCTTGTAAAAATGGAGCCTCCATCTTCTTGGTAGCAACCTTTTATGTAATAATTATGATAATAATTATTATGTTAATAAGGTCTCCCCTAAACCTTCTCTTCTCAAGGCTGAACAAACCTATTTTTCTCAGACTTTCTTCATATGGCAGGTCTTCCAGTCCTCTGATCATCTTTATGACCCTTATACTCTAATATCTATCTTGCTGTCTTGTGACTGTAATGTACAAAAGGCAAATCTGTGTTTAGCATGGTTTCCTAAAGAAATCAAACTTACATGATGTCTCTTCTATCTTCTATACCCATCTAATAACTTTTGAATCCATTAGAATAATAGAATCATAGAAGTCCCAAGTTGAAGGGGACCTCCAAAGGTCATCTAGACCAACCCCTCTGCAGTAAGCAGGGACTTCCTCAACTAGATCAGATTGCTCAGAGACTCATCAAGCCTGACCTTGAGTGTGTCCAGGGATGGGGCCTCCACCACTTCCCTGGGCAAGCTGTTCCAGTGTTCCTCTAATTAGTCAGTTTCAGTATTTTTCACAGGGGTCAAGCCCTGGAAAATAATAAAATTCTCACACATTCTGCAAAATCAGAAGCTTGGTCAATTAGAAAGGTCCAAATTAGTGGCCCACTAATAGGAAATCTTCAAGAAGAGTTCAGCATTGATTTGTTTGGTTGGCCTGCTGTTAGCCAACTATTTCATCAATCCTGGCTGGCTAGCCAGTCTGTACACAACTCAGAAGCTATCTCCTTTACTGACAAGAGTAATCAGTCACTGAGATAAGCCTTCAGAACCAGACCATTCTCACAGAAGTTTAGCAGAGCAGCAGACCTCGGTGCATGGGGCTCTTTCTTACCCAAAATTGGGTTCCACATGGACAGTGCAGTGACCTCCCCCACTGAGCCGGCAGCTCTTGCAAGAGAAGCAGGCAAGGTGTGGGGAAAGCTGCAGCCTCAGCTGGGTATTTAAATGCCTCAGGGGATCCCAGACCCCTGCGCACCCATCAAGGGTAGGAAAGGGGCTGTGGAGAGCCATTGGGCCGTGTCTCCGGAGTCCGCGCATTTAGTCACTTGGCAGGTCCAGCTATGGTTGCAACATGGCCAAAAGCTGTTGCCAAAAGAAACGTGGTGACACAGAGAGAGGTCCCACACAAACAGGTGTCCAGGCCCCTGGCTGCAGGGAGTGCCGGAGCCTGGCAATGAGTGACTACAGAGACAATACCTGCCTTCTGTGCAAGCAGATAAATGA
>WTSP01009824.1:28274-62393 GCA_025331215.1 Actenoides lindsayi
CCAGTAGGGTGGCCCCCCACACTGAGCCGGCAGCCCTTGCGAGAGAGGCAGGCGAGTTGTGGGCACAGCCTCAGCGGGGCATTGCGACGCCTCGGGAGTGTTTCACCCACCAAGGTTGAGAAAGGGCATGTCTCAGGAGTCCATGCGTTCGGTCACTTGGGCAGGTCCAGTTATGGCTGCAACACGACCAAAAGCTGTTGCCCAAACAAATGTGGCAGACCAGGTAGAGGTTCCACACAAACATGTAGGTGCCCAGGCCCCCAGCTGCAGAAGGTGCTGGAGCCTTGCACTTGTAGTGAGTGACTACAGAGACAATACCTGTGTTCAGTGCGAGCAAATAAATGACCTACTCAGCCTTGTGGCAGACCTGAAAGAGTAGGTTGAAAGGCTGAGGACTATTAGGGAGTGCGAGAGGGAGTTGTACTAGTGGAGTCAGACTCTACCTTCCCTGAAACAGTCCCAACAGCTACACAGAAATCAGGACACTGAGGGCTCTCTATCCCTCTTGCCATCTTGCTGAATGGGATAACTTAGAAGGTAAGGAGCACTGGGGACAAATTCCTGCCAGATGTGGCAGGTGTGTCACTCCAGTAGCCAATTAACCTCCCCAGCTGCCCCTGCAAAATAGATTTGCTGCTTTGGGTGAACCAGATATCAATGAGAATGATGTTCTGCAAGGGAAACTAAACAATGGCAGCCATGATAGCTTGCCTAGTTTGCATGATTCATGAAGGCTAAGACAGAACAAGACTAATATCAAAGCACCCGCTGTTAAGAAAAAAAGACAGGCCTTGTTGTTGGGGACTTGCTTCTGAGGGGTGTAGAAGGTCCTATATGCAGACCTGATCCACTCCTTAGTGAAGTATGTTGCCTCCCTGGGGCCAGGGTTAAGGACGTACTGAGAAAACTTCCTACCCTAGTCTGTCCATCTGACTACTACCTGTTAATGATTTTCCAAGTAGGCAATGATGAAACCTCAACAAGAAACCTGAAAGCAATGAAGAAAGACTTCAGGGCCCTGGGATGAATGGTGAAGGGATTGGGAGTGCAAGTAACATTTGCCTCTCTCCCACTATTAGCTATGTTTGATGAGGGAATGAACATGAAAAGCCAGAAGATTAATGCCTGGCTATGTGACTGGTGTCATTGGCAGCTTTTTGGGTTCTTTGATCATGGGCTACTTTACAAAACCCCAGGCCTGCTGGCTACAGATAGGAAATGCCTGTCTCAAAGGGGTAAAAGAATCCTGGGGCAACAACTAACAGGGCTGATTGAAAGGTCTTTAAACTACGTTTGAAGGGGGGTGGGGACAGAATGGGACTATACAGAGAGAATACCAATGGGACTATACAGAGACAATACCAATGCACATGGCATGGGCAATGAATAGGGGAAACTGAAGGCTATACCAGCCAGTGAATCAGCTTTGGGGACTCCAGGTACTTCATCAGGAGCCCGGCTCAAATGCCATTACGCAAATGCCAGCATCATGGGCGTTAAACAAGATGAGCTGGAGATGCTTGAGTACCTGCAGTGCTATGATCTGATTGGCATCATGGAGACATGGTGGAATGACTCCTATGATTGGAGTGTTAGATTAGAAGGGTACAAGCTCTTCAGGAAGGACAGGCAGGGGTGATGAGGAGGGGGTGTTCCCCTCTAGGTCAGTGAGCAGCTAGAATGCATGGAGCTCCACCTGGTAAGTGATGATGAAAAGACTGAGTGCCTATGGGCCAGTGTGAAAGGAAGGGAAAGAGACATTGCAGTGGGCGTCTGCTACAGACCACCTGACCAGGAAGACCAAGTGAATGAGGCCCTTCACAGACAGAGTTGCTGCTCGTTCACAAACCCTAGTCCTCCTGGGGGATTTTAACCACCCCAGTATCAGTTGGAGAGACAATACAGCAGGACATAAGCCATCCAGAAGATTCCTGGAATGCATTGATGATAACTTCCTTCTCCATGTGATAGAGGAACCAACAAGGAGAGATGCCATGCTAGACCTTGTTCTCACCAACAGGGACAGGCTGATGGGCAATGTTAAGCTCATGTGCAGCCTTGACTGCAGGGACCATAAGATGGTGGAGTTTAAGATCCTAAGGGCAGCAAAGAAGGAGGTGCTCAGTAAGCTTGAAACACTCCACTTCAGAAGAGTCAACTTTGGCCTCTTCAGGAACTTCCTTGGTGGTGTACCATGGGACAAAGCCCTGGAGCAATTGGAAGCCCAGGAAAGCTGTTTGACTTTCAAGGATCATCTCCCTCAAGACCAAAGGCACTGCATCCCTAAAAAGATCAGGCAAAGATGCCAGGAAGTCTATATGGATGAACAAGGAACTCCTGGCCAAAATCAAATACCAAAGAGGAATTCACAAAGGGTAGAAACAAGGACAGGTAACCTGGGATGACTACAGGAAGACTGATTGTGAAACCAGAAACCAGGTTAGAAAAGCTAAAGCCCTGATGGAGTCAATCCTGGCCAGGGACATGAAAAAAAATAGCAGAAAAGGATTCTACAGGTATGTCAGAGAAAAAAACAAAAACAGGAGAGAATGTGGGGCCTCTCTGGAGAGATGCAGGTGACCTGGTTACCGAGGATACAGAGAAGGCTGAAATACTCTGTGACTTTTTTTCTTCAGTCTTCACTGGTAACCACTTGAACCACACCACCCAAGTCACAGAGGGCATTGGCTGGGTCTGGGAGAGTGAAGAATAGCTCAGGGTAGGAGCAGACTAGGTCTGGGAACACCTAGAGAACCTGAAGGTACACAAGTCCATGGGACCTGATGAGATACATCCACAGGTCCTGAAGATACTGGTGGCTGAAGTTGCTAGGCCACTAGCCATCATATTTGAGAAGTTGTGGCAGTCTGGCAAAATTCCCACAGATTGGAAAAGGGGAAACATAACCCCCATTTTTAAAAATGGAAGCAAAGAAAACCCAAGGAACTACAGACCAGTCAGCCTCCCCTCTGTGCCACGTAAAATCATGGAACAGATCCTCCTGGTATCTGTACTAACGCACATGATAAATAATGAGATGAACAATGACATGGCTTCACTAAGGTCAAATCATGACTGACTAATTTGGTGGCCTTCTACAATGGAGTTACAACTCTGGTTAATATGCGAAGAGCAACTGACGTAATCTACCCGGACTTGTGCAAAGTGTTTGACACTGTCCCACATGACATCCTTGTCTCGAAGATGGAGAAACATGGACTTGATGGATGGACCAGATGGTGGATAAGGAACTATCTAGAAGGTCACACTGAAAGAGTTGTGATCAATGGATCGATGTCCTAGTGACAAGATGACCAGTGACAAGTGGAGTTCCTCGGGGATCTGTTCTGGGTCCAGTTCTGTTCAACATCTTTGTCAGTGACATGGACAGTGTCATCAAGTGCACCCTCAGCAAGTTTGCTGATGACACTAAGTTGTGTGGTGCAGTGGACTCACTCAAGGGAAGGGATGCCATGTAGAGGGACTTTGACAGGCTTGTGAAATGGGCCAATGCAATCTGCTTAAGGTTCAACAAGTCCAAGTGCAAGGTCCTGCATCTGGGCTAGGCCAGTCCCAGGCACAATTACAGGCTAGATACAGAGTGGGTTGAGAGTAGCCATGAAGAGGACTTGGGGGTGTTGATTGACAAGAAGCTCAACATGAGCCAGCAGTGCACTCATGCAGCTCAGAAGGCCAGCCATATCCTAGGATGCATCAAGAGGAGTGTGACCAGCAAATGAAGAGAGGTGATTTTCCCCCTTTACTCTGCTCTTGTGAGACCCCACCTCAAATACTGCATCCAGTTCTGGTGTCCCTACCGTAAGAGGGACATAGATCTGTTGGAACAAGTCTAGAGGAGGGCCACAAAGATGATCTGGGGGCTGGAGCTCCTCTGCTATGAGGACAGGCTGAGGGAGCTGGGATTGTTCAGCCTGGAGAAGAGAAGGCTCCGGAGAGACCTTATAACTGCCTTCCAATTCCTGAAGGGAACCTACAGGAAGGCTGGAGAGGGACTCTTCCCAAGAGTGTTCAGTGATAGGACAAGGGGAAATGGTTTTGAACTCAGGGAAAATAGGTTTAGATTGGATCTTAGGAAAAAGTTCTTCAGTATGAGGTTGGTGAGACTGTGGAATAGATTGCCCAGAGGAGTTGTGGATGCCCCCTCCCTGGAGGAGTTCAAGGCCAGGTTGGATGAGGCCTTAAGCAACCCAGTCTAGCTGAGAGGCATTCCTGCCCATGGCGGAAAGGCTGGATTAGATATCTCTAAGGTCCCTTCCAGCCAAAGCTATTCTATGAGTTAGTGGAAAGTAGAACAGTAGGACACTGCAGATGGAAGAGGTAGAGGTTAAAAGTACAGATAATGTGGAAGGAAAGAGCTAATGAGCTTCTGGGTAATAGAGGTAAAGTAGTAAAACTACTACTTGTGTGTGCATATAGGACAGCAATGCACAGAACTGAGTTTATTCTTTTTTTTTTGTTCATAGAACCTGAATGTTTGAGAAAAAAATATGTCTGAATCATAAAGGTGACATAAGGCTCTTCTGAACAAGTCAGTGCACCTTCAGCTTTCTCAGCATCTTCTCCCCTACCTTACTCCCTTTATTTCTGCATCTAAAAAAGGAGATCCATAGTGACTCTGATACCTTTATGCATGAACAAATATTCTGTCCTACTTTTTTCCTCTCTACAAAAGATACATACCATGTATCCACCTTTGGCTTCTGCTCAGCACACCACAGACAAACAGTTAATACACAAGAGTTTGCTTTGTTTTGCTTCATTCTCAAAAATTGTACAATCAAACATGGCCACATTTCTGTACTCAGAAAGGAAGATAGGAAAGCCAGTGGTAGTGTGACCTCATTTAAAATAACTTGAGGGCTCTTTTACTTACAGTATTTTTATGAGAACAGTGAAAGGCTCTCTTTCTGCTCTGTTATTCATCTAGTGTATGTCCATCCCACAGGGTTGATAAGGTATTTGTGGGAATCAGCTGGGCTGGCTTTATACAAGTAGAGAATTTCCCTCTGCTGGGAGCACTCTCCACTTGCAGATGAAATGCATTCATTGTACCGCAGAGCAGTGAAAAATGATTAGAGCTGAACCAAGAACTTAACTGACACTCATTATTATGGTATGTCTACACTTTAAGATGTGTGATTGCAGCATGTATCAGCATATTCACGCTGCCTTTAATTTAGCCAGTGAAGATACCATGACATGGAGCTTGAGGCTGAATTGTACAAGTCTGTTAGAGACCATTCTTATACAGTTCTTATACTGTATGTGCACATACACATGTATATATATCTGTTAATCTGTATATTTGCAAGTATGTACATAGTAGAAAACAGTAGGAAATTAAAACAGGTCCCAGCATAGGTGATGTAGTCAATTGTCCATTCTGGTAAATTACTGGAAAAGCTCCTGGAACAGTTTTGTTCTGAGATCTAGCACAATTCCTCGGCTGAATACAAGAGTTATTGTGACTCAAGAACTGCAGCTAATAGGCAGTTTGCATGTATCTGTTCCTCCATATCACCAATTTCAGAGGCTAACAGAGTATGGACACTTTTAGGATATGCCTTTCCCTCAGGGAAGCAGAAAAAGCTGTTTTATTGGTATGAGTGTAACTAATATTTACAAATATCTGAAGGGTGGGTGTGAAGTAGAAGGGGCCAGTCTCTTTTCAGTGGGGCCCTGTGATAGGATGAGAGGCAATGGGTACAAACTGGAACACAGGAAGTTTCACCTCAACATGAGGAAAAACTTTTTTACTGTGAGAGTGACAGAGCCCTGGCATAGGCTGCCCAGAGAGGTTGTGAGTTCTCTTTCTCTAGAGAATTTCAAACCCTCCTGGATCTGTTCCTGTGTGGCCTGCCCTGGGTGATCCTGCTCGGGCAGGGGGCTTGAACTCGATGATTTCCAGAGGTCTCTTTGAACTCCTATCGTTCTATGATTCTATGATTCTATAATGACAAATGGATAGTCATGGTCCCCAGAATGACTAAGCAATAGTTATCCTCAATACACCTATATGCTGAACAATCACTGCCCCAATCACAGAGCAAGCAGATCCTTGGCTAGATGAGGCACTGGTGAAAATTACATTGTTCTTCTGTTTTCATCTATGTGCATTCAAAGTATTGTTTTATTAGTATTCCCTGTTTGCCTTAGATCCTGGCTGCCAGATCATCATTCTCTGACTTGACTCTGGGGCAGATGAATTCATGTAAGATGCTTTAATAACACTTCCAAGAAACAATTCAAAGGAGCAGCAGAGAAATTTAAGTTATTAAATGCAGAAACAAGTTTGCTGATCATTCTTCAGGGATTTGTGTAATACTTGTCCCAGTAACCAGGTATTTACAGAGCAATGTTGTGGAGAAAGGAAGGTTTTTCTAAGGAGTATATGGATACACAGTGAAAAGACAGCTTTCAAAGTTATTCCTTTTGAATAAACATCATTAATTGCCTACTGTACAAAGACAATACACCAAGCAGAAAGAGTGAAGGAATTAATTAATTTGGAAAAGAGATAATATATTTCTCTGTATATCTTAAGTATGTGGTAAAGGGAATTCAGCACCATCCCTTCAAGAGTGCTGAGAGAGGTCCTTACTTCTCCCTGAGTAGCTAGCTTGGCAGTCTTCAGACAAGAGGAACAACACTTGCCAACTCTCAGTAAGAAATTAAAAAAAAATGACAAATTCAGCTTTTCTAGGAACACTTGCATTGGGGAGAGCAAATAGCCAAGGAACATATGTACAAATTTTAAAGCATATGGGCTTCTTGCTCTCCTAGTAATTAATATAATACTGTGAGTGTGTTTACATACTCTTTTTTACTCTGTAAACTCTGTATATAGGAGGTTGTTGGGGACATAAGTAACACTTGCTGCTGTTATACTTTTTAAAGGATACTTGAAAGACATGTGTTGGTAATTGGATACATTAAATAACAGAAAGACATAATAGAGTGGTAGATACTGAAGAAAAAAAACCAAAAACATGATTAAAGAGCAGATAATACATTCTGCACAGTACAAACCACCCACCCAAAACTTTAAGCAAGAAGCTAGAAAATTACAGGAGTTATCTTGACTCAAGCTTTCCCTTGCAAACCACACATCTCAATATCCTCTTTCAATGTGTATTTCAGCTACTGAAAATAGACTATTTCTAGGGAATCCATGGACAATCTGTGCTCTGTAAATGTGTCTTACCCATCCTGTGCAAACATTTACCCTAAACTCAGTAAAAGCAAAAAAAGAGTCTTGATTCACCTGTGCTTTAGCTTATTCATGATGTGAAAAATTCCTGAGATGATTCTGAGGTGAGAAGGTTTAAATGAGAAAAACAGCAAGAAATTTCTATGTAGACTGAAGAAATCATCAACTAAACTAAACAGGAGGTTAATTAATGATAATGAAAAGTTAGAGCTCATAGTCTGAAAAATATTCTTTTTCAGAAAAATGTTATTAAAATCAACTGCAAATAGTACTTGCCTTAGGGTTTTCAATAGCTTGTAAAATATAATTTTTCTAGAAATAGATTTTTAGTTTAAATCAAAATTTTATCTAATCTCAGTAAATTTTAAATATTTACATCATGAAATCTATATGTCTGAAAATTTGGAATTTAGTTGCCTCTGTTTCCTACACCACCTTTACCCCCTCCAGTGCAAAATAATGAAGAGAAGACTTTCACTTTCCACACAAGGTTTTCTGGTTTTACTGTCTTTTCAATGCAATTTGCAAACCTTTCTTGATTGCAAATCTTTCTTGAGACTCGTAGAAGTCTGGACTATCAGAAAAGAAAATAAGATTTTATAACTCTGTCTTTTGAAACAGTCACCTCTGACTATTGGAAGTATTTCAGAATATGAGACAACCACTAAATGAAAGAGTTTTGGACTGCCAGGTTATAACATAATTATCCATAAGAGGATTTCTCATTCTCTTTATCTGAAGTGTTTGATATTGCCTTTCTGTCAGAAATATAATATTGGATGACCTGGAAAATATTTGCTGTAATATAGAAATTCCCATGGCCCTGTATCATCCTTCAAAGTTCACAGATTGCAGGTACACATACATTTCTTGTAAAAATATAAAAATAGACTTAAAAATGCCTAGGACTATTTTCTAATAGTGGATCCGAATGGTGCAACATTGTTTCTGGTCACTCAGCTGATTTTTCTGACTTTATGTGTGGGAGGGGGAGAGGGAGGGTCGGCCACAAAAGAGTTACCCAGTATGCTCACAGACAGAGAGGTGCAGGGTTTTAAATGTCACAGTTGCTAAACCACATATTGCAACTATGAATTGAGATGCTATTTTGTTGCAACAGCATCCATTTCTGATGAAAGTATTTCTTTTGTTTTCCACAGCCACACTACTCCTACTTTGTCAAAGACTGAGGGAAACAGTTTTTACTTACCCAGAGTGCAATAGAAATTATGAGTTTTTGATGAAAAAAAAAAAAAAAAAATTTGGAAGTTCACTAAAAATATTCAGAACTACAATGTTAATATTTGCATCTCCAAATTATCACATTCATTCTGCCATTAAGTTCACTTTATAGAATATTCACAAAAGGCAAACACAAAGGGAGTGAAAAGTTACTGTGGAGAATTCAATTATTTTACTTGAGTGCATACCCACAGAAATATTTTGTGAGTATTCATTCAATATTGGCACCTATTGCTAAGTCAGTAAATCAAATTACCTTTAAGCAGCACCATTAAAACATCATTACTTTTTCTTTGCTAATTTACGATTATAGTTGTCTTTGCTAGATTGGGTCAGTGCTCACTTGTCACTCAGGGGCAAACAATATAAATTATTGCATCTTTCTGCATAATGAAAAGGTAAAATGTTGCACAGATATTCTCAATATAGTGATCAGAAACCATGTGAGACAGAGTTGTCCTGCTATTGTTTTGACAGCTGGAATGGAAAATGTTAGTCATGGTTAGGTGGGAGTACATGTACTTTCTTTTTCTTCTCTGAGAAACAGGCTTTTGGTATGGGAGATTTCCAAGTTAATGAGAAGAAAACCAAACAACCTTGCGAATAGGAAATTAATATTATCAGGAGAATATAATTGTGTGTTCTGGAAAAAGGTGACAACTGGAACTAGCAAGAATCCACTGAGATCCTTGAGCTGTTTCAGCATTTACAGACTTCAAGGCCAGAGTGCTGAGGTATAAAGAAAAATCTCTGTATGAACTTGTTAAACTAAGGAACTCTGCAACCAAGTCACTCTTGCAGAGCTATTGGGGGGAAAATAGTTTTTACTAATAGGTGGAGAGTTAACAGACTAGTTGAGCTACTTCTCAGAATATGAAGAAATTCTAGAAACTTTCTGTTTATTTGATAAATTAGCAGTTTTATTAAAACTGCGTTAAAACTCCAAAAACTTCCCAACACTCTAAATACATATTCTGTGTCTGAAGATGTCTTTTGTGACTCCATTGTTACTCTAGGGATGAACAATAAAGCATCTTTTCTCCCTTCAGCCTGCTACTCTTAGTGCTTTTGAATCTAGCCCATGCAGTGAAAATGGTCTTTTGCCTTCTCTAACTTTTTGCAGTTCATCAACTGCTACAGCATAATAGGTCCCCCTGCAAAGAAAGGTGCTAGAGAATTTGGGACTGTAAAGATGGAACCTCCAGACAGTAGTTCAAGCAGGCTTGCTAAAGACCCAAGTCTTTCACATTACTAGCAAATTACCTGGCATCCCAAGGGGCTCAATTTAACAACAGTGATCATCAAGCCAGTTTATTGCTACCTTCTCTCTGGAAGTTGAAAAAGCTCTTTCCTCTTTTCTTCCGTGGAACTCTTTAGCTTCAGAGTAGCTGGTTTAACAAGCTCAGCTCAACATGGAATTAGCTATAGATGTACTTCTTTATTCCTCCCCATTCTGCCTTCCTCCTGACCTTATTAAGGGGTAAAAACTATCTGGGATTAGCCACTGCTTCTCAACAAATACAAATTATAGGAGAAAACTGATTTAATTATTTTTCAACATGCAGGTTGTCTTATATATATATGCTTCTACTCTTTTGTGCAGAATTATGCCTGTGCTTACAGAAGAATCTCAGCCTTATTTACTCACAAAGGTTGGATTTTGGAAAACCAGTTCTGCCATAATTAAGAAATTGAAATAAAACTAAACTGTTATCTCACTTTACTAAGGACACAGCAGGTGGCCAGAACATTAGCCACTTCTATCATTTTCTTGAGAGTATAATAAATCCTCTAATCTTTTAGATGTATGAGACTGTTCACATCTATTTCAGTCAAAACAATTTCTCATCTAGTTGCTTTTAACATCACCAAAGTTTGCTAGATTTTCATTATAACAGGTATCACCTTGTAGCATTGTCCTGATCCCATTATTTTTTTTAAACCATGAGGAACCCTGGGGTATATGAAATTCAGCAGAGTAGCATGCCTACAATATACACCTATGATTGGAGGCAGGAGCAGACTTCTTTTACTAGCAAAATCAACTCACCGGCACAAAAGTAGCACAGTCCCAGACACAAGGATAAGAGACCTTCCTCCAGGCTATGGATTATAGCTCATGTATTTGGGTTACATTAGCATTTCACACTATAGAGGCTTGATTCAGCCATAAATTCCACCAGTGCAGCAGAGGATGAAGGGTCTGAAGCTACAAAAACTTTACCCAACATGGCCTGCACTCCCTTCTCACTAGTCTGGCAAGGAGAGATGTACCACAGCTGCAGAAGTACAATTCACACACCAAAGGAGTGCAGCCCACATATACATTTAAATCTATGCCTTCAGGATGGAATCTGCCTCTTTGAAAACACTCATACTCAAAGACTTCTAAAACCTTTACCTCAAGGCTAAGAAAAACTGTTATTAAATGAACAGTGTTCCATCTATATTACACATCGCTGATACACAGTGCTTGTTCCTAAATCCTTGAAACAGAAGTGTGTTCCTCAAAAATGTATTTCCTTTCCTTTCACCCTCTGATTTAGTGAACGATGCATATTTCAGTCTACAGCAATAGGATGTCATGTCTTGTTTTCCTCACATCTTTCCATTCCTTTTTCACAACTGAGTCAATCTGACCCATGTGTTAGAAGGGGCAGTTCCCCATCAATGGAAAGCTAAGCTACACAGCAGTGACTATGTTCTTCACCCTGTACACTCATGCTGCACTCAAGAGGACTCGTGAAGAAAATGAGATCACCACTTCCCTCTTTCCTACCCTTCCACTTATAAAATTTGCACCTGGGTTCGCTTTGGCAGCATAACACTATTGTTGCATTCTATCCAGCAGGTACTGTGTGATGCTGATTATAACATTTGGATTGCTTCTTTTCCTGTTCTTCCTGCAGGAGGGGGAAATGTTATTTGTAAATTAACACAAGAAGTAGTAATTAACTGTTATATAAACCTAATTTCAGGATTGGATAACATAATAGCACTCTTTATATTAATTTCCCTGTTATCAAGACTTCAGACTGCTGAGATGTATTTGGACCATATACAAAGGGGTGGCACAGGCAGTCTGCCCCAGGGCCAAGGATAGCTATAGCTCTGGGGAGTGCATGAGTAGTGGGTCTGTCCTAGGGATGCTTGAAGTCATGGATCCTTAGTCCTGGAACAGACAATTTTGGCAAGTGTGCCCTGAAGACAAAGACCCTGAAAACTGATACTAGCAGTGACACTGACAAGTAACATGAAATTCAGTGAGTAACTGCAGAGTCTGAAGAATTTCAGATCCATCACAAACTTGAAAAAAACTTTGGATTTACCTACATATTAAAAAAATAGATGAAATTAGGTTTTTTTTGAGACTGAGAAACCTTTTAATCTCTGTGAGCCTGTATGTGTTTAACAGATTTGAATACAGCGTACATCTCCAAAATTTCTGTTTTCTGGACTAAACATTTGGCTTTTGATTCTTTCCTGACAATGTATCTTTTTGTGATCTTCTATTATCTTTGTTGATCACTTTTAGACTCTACAGAGTTTACCAGCCTGTTTATTAATGAGTAATGCAAATTCTATAAACTTGAACTGGATAAAAGACCTTGGTAGTCCAAGCAGAATTAAATAATTACATTTTTAAGTCCTTCATACACCTCTGAAATTAATACACATTATATTGTGATACAATTATATTGTCTTTCTTATAATATATTTTTAAGCCATATAAAGTTTATAGGTAATTACAACTCTCACTTTCTATATTACTTTTCTTTTGTTTTCCCTTTTTTTAGTATCTTTTTTTTCCCAGCATTTATTTGTAGTTGCCTTTCACAAATTTCTTCTTATTGATTTCTAATATACTGTAATCTCTCTGAGTTACACTTATGTCTTCTAAAGTGATATAACCACTCCCAGTCTCAAGTCCTGCAGCTTTTTGTAAGTACATTCACTATTCTGTCATCCATATCTTTAATGAAAATGTTAAAGAATACACATCCCAGAACTGTCATATTTGGAAGAACCTCCAAGTTTGGCAGAAAACTAGTGATAACTCTGCTTATAGGATTTTTATTTTTTTTTTCTCAACCAGTTCTTCCTCAACTACATTTGATCAAGACTGCATTTTCCAAAATTATTTGTAAGAATGCCCCATGCATCCAACTCAAATGACTCACATAAGTCAGACTATCAAACTATGCTTCTCACATATCCTCTTGACCAGTTAACATGTCAAGAAGGAAATTAGGCTGGCTTGGCATGCCTTGTAAAATCCTGATAAATCCATATTACCATTTTCTTAGCACCTTATTATCTATCAGCTGCACAAAAACAGATTAACAATTTTGTTTCAGTATCTTCTGGGGTATCAAAATTAGGTCAAATGCTTTTTAAGGCCTTGAGATCTCCTTTCTCCCATTTTAAATGTAAGTATTTTGTTTGGGCTTTTTACCTGTTCTCTGAATCATCTTTTCTTCATACATTTGTGGAATTATAGTGCTTTGGTTAATATTTTAAACCACTTGAGGGTATCTTTCATCTATGGAAAACTAATTCATGCAAGCAACCTCTTCTTTCCTTATTTTGGCCAATTTTCCTGTTCTGTTCTTAATTTAATCATGATGAATTTGTTTTCACAACAAATTTATTTAAAAGAAAGGTTTTTTAAATAATGATCTTTTGAGTATCATTTACCACTGGCTACTTTGTGCCTATTTTAAAAGAAAACTTTCTCCTTAATAATCTAAGGATTTTTTGAAAATATAGCTCTGCACAGATAGTAAGTCAATGAACTCAAGCTAGAACCAGCAGTGGAATCCAGTTGTCTCTGCTGGTGAATTGTTATAATGCCCATCCTTTTAGCCAGAGCCAACTAGATAGAAAATTTCTGGATCCAGTTCAGGAGTTAGTACAGGTCAGGAACCATTCCCAAATGGCAGTGAGGATCTGATCATGTTGCACTGGAGGCTAAAAGAGTTTAATACTGTGGATGTGACTAGACTCTGCCAGCCGGCCTCAATGTCAGAGAATGATCCCTAGCAGTGTTCAGTTTATTAGTACAGATCTAGCCTTTATCTCCTGATATTTTCCTTATCCGTCAGATGCTAAGTTAGCTCAAATCCCTCAGTCCATTCAGACCTTAGATTTAGCTGTCACTGTTACGTGGTTAATAATTCCCCATCAACATGTTCTCTGGACTTGGTGCTCTATAGGAGTCATGCATGCCTTTTATCTTAATGCATGTATATTTAATAATGTTATGTCTCATTTTCTTCTGTGTTTAGATGTGATTTTTTTTTTTTCCTTGATATATAAGGCAATATCTTCCCCGTTTTTCTTTAGTACCAGAACAAGTTCTCAATCTGTCTACTTTTTACTTAAAGACAGGTAATAAGAAATCCCATAGTATTCTTCAGTGATTTGATGATCTGGAGAAACAATCTCCAATGAAAGATTCGCTATTAATTTTGTTTTTCTTTCAAATAGCAATAAAAATTAATTTCTGAGAGAATTACTCATTGGATTCAGTATTTAATTCTTTCCTCTTCCTGCAGACTCACAGGTCACAACCCCATGTAAGCTCCAGACTTGGGGAGGAATGGCTGGAAACCTGCTAGGCAGAAAAAGTCCTGGGGTTGTTGGTCAATAGCCAGCTATTCAGCAGTGTACCGATGTGGCCAAGAAGGCCAATGGCATCCTGGCCTGTATCAGAGGTAGTGTGGTCAGCAGGAGAAGTGATCGCTCCCCTGTACTCGGCACTGGTGAGGATGCACCTCGAATACTGTGTTCAGTTTTGGGACACTGAGGTGCTGGACCATGTCCAAAGAAGGGCAATGAAGATGGTGATGGGTCTAGAATACAAGTCTTATAGGAAAGGCTAAGGGAACTGGGGTAGTGTAGCCTGCAGAAAAGGAGGCTCAGGCGAGACCTAATTGCTCTCTACAACCATGTGAAAGGAGGTTGTGGCAAGGTGAGGGTTAGTCTCTTCTCCCGAATATCAAGAGGTAAGACAAGAGGAAATGGCCTCAAGTTGCATCAGGGGAAATTTAGATTAGATATAAGGAAAAAATTTATTTCCTGAAAGAGTTGTAAAGCACTAGAACAGGCTGCCCAGGGAAGTGGTGGAGTCACCATGCCTGGAGGTATTTAAAAGATCTATAGATATGGTACTGAGTAACATGGTGTAGTGGTTAATTGGCCATGCTGGGTTAAGAGTTGGACCTGATGGTTTCTTCCAGCCAGAATGATTATATGATGCTATGAAATGAGAGATCAGTACTTTTACTCATTTACTAATTACATATAACTGATTATTAGAATTCAGTACGATTTTTATCTGTACAAATTTTTCAGATATTTTATATTAGGCATTCCAATGTTTTGTTGGCTTGAAGGCCTCCCTCGACAACCATGGGGATGTAGACAGATACAACAACATAGCACATTGACTGATGGAGACTTTGGGACAGTGACCATTTCATTAGGTTTAACAATAAGTAGTGCATTTAAAATGCATGGTCTGATACCTTTAATTAGCAAAAGATCACAGTCTATTCAAAGGGGTATGGAGGGGGAAAAAAGACATTAAAAATTACAAAAAAAAAGACCCTAAAGTTTATTTTTCCACATCCATACACATACTGGAATATATATGCTGGAAGGAGAGAAAAATAACCCACGTCTTCAGTAGCTGCTGAGCCATTGAAACAGTTTTCACATCATAGATAATTACAATTATCCTTCTCTTAGGGACAGTGGAGCTGCCAATTTTCTGAAATCGAAAATAAATAAATAATTCAGAACAGATGTTAACTACTTGTCCCAGTTTAGTAGAAAGCTTTAGGCAGGCATGTCAGCTCTAAACTTGAAAACAGTGGTAGAATTTGAAAACATCTGTTTTCTTTCCTCATTTTATTTTCCTTTTTTCTATTTTTTCTTATCTTTAATAGTTGGGCAGGTTTTCAAGTTTGTCATAGGGTTATTTTGTCCAGTGGAAGAAAAAAAAACAATTGCTTATCAATTCTGTTTGGATTAGGAATGTAAGGCGGGAACTTGTTTAGTAACCAGGAGAAATATCGAGTGCCTGTTGGTGGCACTGTAGGTATTTGATCATTAGTTATATACAGAACCAAGCAGTGACTGTTGTGCTTCTCACACATCTTTATGGTGCAAATTCTTCATCCTCTTATTAAAACTCAGGCACAACTGTGACACTTGCTGGAAATAAGATTCACATTACCAGTTCTTTGTTCAGTTCTTTTGGGTAACAAATATTATCAATGCATTTGTTTGACTATTTCATGTGATGTTATGAGCTGCATCTTGTCTCTGTGGTGATGGTTTTGTTTAGGTCAAGATAAATATTCTTCAGCCACTTCTAAAGTGTGTTGGCCAACCTGAGCCTTGACAATGGGTTATCACTTATCTTTGCCTGATGTTTTAGCTTATTTTTTTTTCCTTTTGACTTTTTTTTTGTACTTCCTACATGCAGACAACTTCTGCTCCAAATATGCAGTTTCCAAGATGTACTGTCATCTTTCTGATCACTGTTGAAACAAATAAAGCCAAGAAAGCCTGCTCAGACTTCTGCTTACAGCTTACAGCCAAACACAGCTTTTCTTTAATTTTTGGTGGGCTTCTGGGGTGGTGGCTTTTTTGTTTTATTTTGTTGGGGTTCTTTTAGGAGAAATTTGCAGAGGTAGAATAAAAAGTTCTTTTCCTTCCAGCCAGAATTTAGATAGTCCTAGGAGATATTACCATTAGAAACTTTGATATATTATTATCCTTTTAGCAATTAAAGTAGGATCATTTCAACCTCAAAAAAAGCCAGATTATTGCCTGTATGTCAAGGCAACAAACACTGAAACTAGAAGTCCTGCATCCCAACAGTTCCTTGGTTCAGATTATCAGCCTACTGCTGGATGACTGGGGATATGTTCAGGATGTTACATACCTCTCAGATACTTCTTTTGGGATGCAGCATGAATTAAATTGTGACAGTCTGTTACCTGCACTTGGGGACTATGACTATATCATCAAGTGAAATAGGTCCCAATACATTTCTGGGCTTTCCAATACAATCATCTATATTATCTACATTTGAACTGCTAAATTGTTAAAACAGTCTCTGGCTTGCTTTGAGCTCGTCTTGATTATCAATTTCCTAAACAGTCCTTGGAAACAGTTCATTATTAGGCACCCACGGGCAGCTTGCATGCAGCTACCCTGTTTTTGGAGGCTGAGATAGATGTAGCCTCCACCCTGCCAGCTGATCAGGAATTTTCCCAAGAACGTTTAATTTTTTAGAGTAGAGGTAGCCATAGGGAATGCAGCGTCAGAAATGTGTCTAAGATATTTCCTCAGGTGAGATATAAAACAATCCTTCTTCCTGTTTCTTAATCAATTCACTCCATTCCTTACAAGTTCTTCAGCTTGATGTAAGAGATGTATACATAGCCACATGCCTTTAAAGGATACTTTAAATATATTAAATCACTGCAAGATTTGATAGGTTCATATCTGGGTTTAGATTAAATTAAACACCAAATTTCTGACAGACAGAATACAAAGACTGCCTATGAATTTCCCTGGAGAGAAAAAAAAAATAAATCCAAAAGTATCCACTCTACCACGGTAAAGATTATTGGCAAACTCTATTGCAATGTTTTACAAGAATAGAATGAATATGTCCTTCCTGATCATCTTTCTATTATGATTGCATCGCCTCCTTATCCGCTTTTTGCCAACAGCATTAGTTTCTTTGGGTTAGTCTTTTTTGGGGTGTGCAGTAATGGAAGGAGTGGAAGGAAAGGATACACTCACTGTTCTGAGTAACTCAGGCATGCTTGAGTGAGGAGCTCTGTAAGACAACCTAATATATTGCTGTAGTTATACAAAAGAAAAACATCCTTTTTGCTTATAACAATATTTGTTATCAATTGCAGGTGGTTCAAAACTCAAATTATATTTAAATTTACACTAAACATAAGAAGAAATTACAGATAAATTTTAAATGGTTTTAATCCCTATAGAAAGCTGAAAATGCATGCAAAAGGTCAGGAGATTAGACCATGGACTTCAGCTGTGATTAGGAAGTAAAACATGCTAACACTGTGCTACAGGAGTACTCCCAATACAGTATTTTTACCGTTGCTGCTTAACATAACAACAAACACAAGGCACTACGTATGACTTCATCCTTGTCTTCTCTCTCATTTGCAGGTATGTCCACTGTGTCTGTTTTTTTCTGTCCAAGATGCTTATAGTCATGAGTCCTAGTCCTACCATCAAATAAACTCATCAGGTCCACAGTCATAAAGAAAAATGCATATATATTAATTTTGATACCTTATTAAGTTAGGTAGTAAGATAGTTTCTTTTGCCAAAATTAACACATCTCCTTGCATACACATTGAGAATAAACTGTTCTTATGGGGAAAAATTATTTGCAGAGTTTGAGTAAACAAAAGTCACCAACACGCAGAATGCAGTAATGGCAAAATGTGCCCTCGGGTATTTGGAAGAACACCCTCCAGTGTGTTGACTTACATTATTATGGATACACACTGGAATGATTGTACTACTAATGCTACTTAAAAGGTCAATATTTATCACACTGTGCAATGTTCCCAATGTCTTAACTGCTTGTGCAGCCCGTACTGTGACAGAAAATGAGCCTTTTCAAGCTTCAGTGCAACTATCCTCAGAACACCCAGTGGGATAAGAAAGTTTTTGTCATTTTCACATATCAGAAATGAAGATACAGAAAACTATCCTGGATTACGGGCAGATGTGCAACAAGGTATGCTTATATGGAGAGTGCTCTTCTCACTGCATCCCTGCTCTGGTGTTTTCCTCTTACATCCCCATCATTATACCACCCTGACAACAAATGAACTTGCATCAACTTCCCTAGCAGGTTTGGAACAGTTACTAGTAATATTAGAACATATTTTCCTCCATTATCCTCCTAAATGACCCATACAATTCTGTTTACACATGATTGCTCCATAAATATCCTTTCTGATCAATGCATCTGGGTTTCCTTTTCACAAAAGCATGAGTATGAGGGAGTAGGAGGCATAATTCACACTGACATTTTTTCTGGACACACAGATGGGACCCAGCCAAGGCATGCATTAAGACCTGGCAGATAGAAGACCCCTTACATCTCACTGGTCCCTCAGTTATTCAAACATTACAATCAATATAATCATATACAAAAGGGCATATGGTTATTTACTAATTTTATGAGGAAGTAGAAAGTTTACTTGCACTGTATCTCCAAGGGTTAGAAGAGGCTTCTCAAATGCAACTGTGTAGTATACTAAATATCCCTTGAAGCTAACATGCAGAGTGATTTTTGCAGTAGGATAAAGTCTTTGACCTAAATCTAAACAAAAATTTGGGTAGAAAAACCCAATAATTTCATCTTCTATCCTCTACTTTCTCATAATTATCTAGATACAATTACAGTTATAAATTCACAGATTTAGTCACAGAGATGTGATGTCTTGGTCTGACATTTTAATAATTATGCTTGTTTATCTTCAAGATAATAATAATTATCATCAGTTTTCTTGTCTTCAGAATATACTTTGGTGTCTATGTTTAGCCTGTATCTGGGCCTAAACTATAGGAGGTCCTCTACCATCTGATGACACAAGGGGAATTGGGAAAAGGAGGGGAGATGCACAGTCTGAAATGAAAATGAATTTAATGAAACAGCCAAACTAATGCCAATGCTTGTGTAAAACAAACAAAGTTATACTCAGTCCAGCAAATGTACAGTGGTCACAAAAAATGGGAAATCAGTGCTCAGGAGCAGGAAGAGGTACATTATCAAGATACACAAAGCAGAGCCACCACCACCACCACACTTCCCTCTTTATACTGAGCATGATGTTTATGGTCTGGGATATATGTGTTAACTCAGGTCAGCTGCCCTGGTTGACTCAAAACTGCGAATGGCCTGCAGATCCTTGGCAGGCCTGTGATTCTATCCCAGTGAAACCAGGCCAATTGGTATTATCAGTTCATCTTAAGGAGATACTGAAACAGACTCCCCGGGAAAATGGTCATGGCAGAAAACCTGTCAGAGTTCAAGGAGCACCTGGACAACTCTCTTAGTCATATGGTTGAGTTTCAGGTATTTCTGTGAGGAGCAGGGAGTTGAACTTGATCATCCTATGAGTCCTTTCCAACTTGAAATATTCTATGTCTCTATGGTTTCTATTAACCAGCATACATCCCAGGAAACCACTAGTAAGGGCTTTTATTAAATCTGCTATTCTAGAAATGTTACAACATTTTTGAAGAATTTATGATGTTGATAAATACTACTGCTCTTGCTGCTGCTACTACTACTAGAGTTAAGAATAGAAAAGAAAGTAATCTGAACAGCTGTAACACCCATTAATTTGACTGCCGCATTACCCAGGAGTTAGAAGATATTTTAAGAGGATGAATAATTAAATACATGGAAGTAAATGGAAAATAGGGTAAAATGTGACACAAATTCACCAAAGACAGATCACATTAGCCTCAAAAGATATTTCTTTTTGATGAGTTAATTGATTTTCTAGGTAAAGAAAAGTTACTAGGTTTAATCTAAGTGGACTTCAGTAAGTCATTTGACATGTTGTCATATGGGAAATCATTGGTTAATCTGCAGAAAACATAGATTAGTATAACAATTAGAAGCAAACAAATGGAACAACATAAGATAGTAAAAAAAGTATTATTGACTTTAACAGGTTAGGGATAAACATTGAGTCAAGTATTATTCTTTTTCTTTTTTCCAGAATTAATGCTGAAGAAATTGACCATAGTATCTTCATTAGGGATCTTGGCAGAAGTCCACTGCTAATGCAGAATATTCGAAGCCATTGTTGTTAACAGGACCTTGAAGAGTTTACTAAGGGAAATGAAAAATATTTATTGTGCATATGTATAAAGTGCCAGATAATGCACTTACAGTTGAACAGGAAGAATGTCTTCTAAAATGTGGGCAACCATCAAATAGAAAATATACAGGAAATAAAATATCTTGGAGTTCTGGACAATGACAGAAAAAGTATGAAGTAACGCAACAGTGCCATAAGATATAACAGGACAGGTATATATAGGAAAGGAAAGAAAACACTGACATCAGCGTTTCAGGCAAAAATCAGTGTTCATCTAGAACATCGGTTGGTTGTTTAGTCATTTCTCTTGAAGAAACAGGCAATGAAACTGAAACAGGTGAAGAAAAGGGTTATTGACTACACCAAAGGTATCTCTGCTCTGGATGGTGTTACAGTCCTTAAACACAAGAAGGATTGTGAAATCAAAACCACTGGATATGTGTAAAATAATGTAAGAGTTTCATCATATTATGAAAGTGATGATATGATGTGATGGCTGTGACACCAAGGGTCTCTACCCTGTGAAGCAAAAAAAATTCTTCAGTCCAATGTTCCTGGATCCAAAACTCCTCCTACTGGTGTAATAAGGTCTTTAAATATCAGAAAGCAAAGTATTTTAACCATAGACACATATGCACAAATAGATTTTCTGATACACAAACATAAATTTACTTCCTGTTTTCAAAGGTACTTTAGATCCAGTAACATGAATGTTATTGCCATGAGTAATAATCCCTCACTGTAATATTCCAATAGCCTGAGGGATCTCAGTCACATACTGCCACATTGTTCTTTTCTTCACAATAGGGAAAAGGAAGGTTTGTTCCCTTACAATCATCTTTATAAGAAAAAAATAAATTTCAAATTAGTTAAGTCACTGTGTTGCAGATGTAGTCTGGTACAATAGTACTTATGCAGTCATTTTTATAAAAAAGAAAAACTGTACATTCCCATCTTCAAGATAGACCAAAAAGACAATTGAGAACAGACAGTTATCATCACTTTGGTCCCTAGGAAAATCATTGAGCAAACACTCTGAGAACATTTCTGGACAGATGAAGAAGAAGGTGACTGGGAACAGAGTGGATTTACCAAGGATAAAAAATTCCTGGCTAACCTTGGCACCTTCTATGATAATATAAATTATTGATTTGTGGGTGAAGTGAGAGAAGAGACTATTATTTGCCTTGACTTTAATAAGTCTTTAATTACTGTCTCTCACAGTATTCTTACACAAGTTAGGACACTATGGTTTGGATGAATGGGCAACCAGATGTGTAAAAAGCTAGTTGGATGATTGGGATGAAGGGCTGATAGGTCCTACCCTATCTTGTGGCTGGTAACGAGTGGAATACCATGAGGTCTCTCCTGTGTCATTACATTTAACATCTTTATCAATTACCTGGATGGGTGGTTGCTTATCAAATCTGTAGAAGACACCAAGTTTGGGGTGAACAGTCAATATTCTTGAAAGCCCAGCTGTTATCAAGAAGGACCTAGACAGGTTGGAGGAATAGCTCAACAGGAACCTGTTGAAATTCAAGGAGAAGTATAAAGTCTAGTGTCCAGAAATGAATAACCCCTTGGAATCACAGAATCTGGGGAGCTGCTCCACAGAAACGGCCCCATGGAGCCAGATGGATGGGGAGATACACAAGCCAGCAGTGTGTCCAAGCAGCAACAAAAGTTACCAGCAACTTGGACTGCATGAGCAAGGACGCAGCCAGGAGATTAAGAGAAGCGACTGTCCTGTTTTCAGCACTTGGTAGCCCACATCTGCATTCACTTTTGGGCCCCATAATAGAAGGGATACATTTATAAAGTACATTGAATTCAGCAGAGGGCCACCAAGATGGTCAGAGCCTGGAGTACTTGCTGTACTGAGGAAGCTGGACTTGTTCAGCCTCAAAAAGAGGGGCTTCAAGGGGACGTCAGTGTTGGTATGGGATGCCTAAAGAGGTGATGTGATCTCTGTCATTGGAGTATTTCAAGTCTTTAGTGGACAAAGCTCTGAGTAACCTGGCTGGACACCACAACTGACTGTACTTTGAGCAATAGGTTGGACTAGAAACACTCTGAAGTCCAATCTGAATGATTACATAATTCTATATAACTGAAAACCTCATCAATGAAATGTTTCATACATCCACACTGGGGTAGTTATATAAGAAGAAATAAATATTGTCAAGTACCAAACAAAAGATAATGCAGAGCTACATTAAAGAAGCAGCAAAGAAACTCTATGTTCAGACATATGGATTTGTAGAAGTTCTGGTTATGGGATTTCTGCCCTGTGTTCCAACATGGTACGGTTGATCAACTTGTGAAATAGAAGCTTTAGCATATCCACAGGCCAGCCATAAGTCAGAGGCCCAATTACTTACTGTCCTGCATGTTCAAAATTCAGATTCAGAGTGTCATGTAAGACATCATCAATTCAAAACAAGTGTTTTGCACCAAGTCTGAATAGATGTAAATCACTTCCTAGCTTATGGGCAGAAACTGAATCAGGACCAATGGAACAGCATGGCTTTGCTTCTAAATAACATATTTTTAAAAAAATAGAATCATAACAAACAAACTTCAGGAACTACTTAATGGAGTAGTGGGTTTCCCTGACCATTTCTCTAACCAACCAGATTGATTTTGTTCTTTTTTTTTTTTTACCATTAAACAAATTGCTTCAAACTGTGAGCTCCTTTGCCAATTTCTAGCCTGCAGAGAATTTTAATGACTGAGTCATAAACCCCTCCAAAAATGGGATATGTAATGGAAATCCTAGGGGACCCTTAACTAGAATGTGTTGCATTATGCTGCAATAATAAACAATGATAGCAATATTAAAAAAAATAACATAGTTTAATGTGAAACCACAAAAGACCATTTATATGATCACTGTACAAATATTTAAAATTCCAAATAACTGCATTTTTCACAATTATGGTGATGTTGCAGACTTTATAGACTCTTAAAAAAGCTTTGGATCTCAATGCGTTTCATGTTTTCAACTCTGAAGACAGGTTAAGGATATTCATTTGCAGGCTTCTGTTCCTAAGACTACTGATTAGTTAAAAGAACTTTTTTTTACCAAAACTTCTTTAACATTTCTGCTATGTGTAGTTTTTAGCATATACCCCTTAATAAGGAACTAAAAGGTTCAAATTTTCAGGAAGTTCTAAAAAAGCCTCAAGTACAAATGAATGGTAGCAACCTATTTAATAAATTGTTGAACCTAAAAAATAATCAGTTAATATTCATTATCAAAAAGGCTATTTCTTATAAAACAGTTTCTTCATGTCCCCAGGCCATAAAACCTACTCCCTGGCTTCCCACTATGTGGAAATTTCAATTCGAATTTCATGTTGAAATGTATGTTAACACCTTCTTATATATAGTTTGGTAATGTCTGTTTAACTCTGGCTGTCACAATTTGGAATGGGTATTTTTTTCTTTTCCAATAAGCTGGTTGAAAAAAAAAGCAGAAGATATTCAATAGTTCATAAATATGTAATGTTTCCCATTTGTTATATTCTGCAATCAGAGGAAACAGCTTTAAACTTGCGTATCAATGCATAATTCCACAAACTTAAAAAATTGATCTGCCAATGTCTCCCCTCTAGCAATCCTTTAATTAAATGAACTTCACTCACCTTACTGCTAAACTCCTTAGGTTGATTTTATACTGAGATTTGATGTATTTTTCAGTGAAGTTTTTGGTAGTTGTTTTTAAACTGTAAAGGTTGTTTAGTAAACAAGTGTTTAATAATGTATACAAGGTGACTGAACATAGATCAATGCCAATTATTCACAATAAAAAACTTGGAAATAATGAGGTTCTTTTATATTCTTGCCAGCCAAAGCCAAGTGTAGGCCCAGTTCTCAGATACAGTAAATGAAATTGAGCTTTTAATTTGTAGGAAACTCTGTTGATATACAGCAGATAGAGGTTTACTTTAAGGATACTTTATTCTCCATATTCTTATATAAGAATGGAATTTTTAGCGATGACAATTCTGTTTAACTACATAAGTAAGTTGATATATGGTTCAATGTAGAAAGCCGTAACACCAGAACCTAAAATATTTTGGATTCCTCGTTAATTAGTCTGTGAAAAACCTATCTGATCAGTACATTTAACAGCTCAGATTACTAAAGTACAAGCTGGAGTACAGTGAAAAGGAATGGTAAGTCTGTTGCTCCAGTGGATCACGATACAGACTTTAACAATTAATAAATGTAGCAGTTGTACAACTTTGGACTTTTTAAATGATGCAAGGGCATGCTCAAATGCAGGAACATTGGGCAAGAATAGCATACAAAAAGTGTGAGGACATCCCATATTACTTAGACATACATGGCCACAGTGCTTCAGGAACCAGTACATGGGGCTATGAAGAGGGAAAGATGAGATGCACACTGCCAGCATACACACAAGGAGCTCCATTCATTGCCTGCACCCAGGTCAGTGTCAATCCTGTCACTGCCAGGGTGTCTTCAGTAAATTCAACTCACTGGACAATGCTGCTGGCTTCACTGTCTTATGGGGTAGGAAGTGTAGGAAAGCTAAGAGTGCCTTAGCTTTTCCCCATGTAAACTACAGTCTGCTGCCAAGAGAAGAGGAATGCCAGATGACTTCATGCTTCACTAGTTCCCTACTGTCCTAATTTATTTTGCTGTCATCAAACTGGGCTGTGTGAAGAATGTCAGGGGTGGAGGAAGATACTTTCCTTCTTCACTGAGGTTTTGAGACCTTGCATAAGAAAGTCTTCCAATGTAAGAGCTGGAAGACAGAATTAGTAACTGTATTTCTCTCTCTGCTGTATATAATAATGCTACCAGAATTCAAAGGATATTTATATTTCTAAGCATCCCACATGCTTGTAAACTGAAGCAGCAAAAGCTAAATTCACCTGCCAGTGGTTTTGAATGCCTATAGAAAATATTGTTCTGCTTTCCCTTCTTCTCTCCAAAAGCCATTTCTTCTAAACCATTTGCAATACTGCTAAGGAATTATAACTGCAGCACCAGACATTACATGACAGCTGTTTGAACAGAAATACTAATTGCTTTCATATTTAATTAGCTATTGTTTAAATTAAAAATACCAACAAAACAGTCACAGCAGGCTCATTTTAACAGGAGGTTTATTGGTCCAGGCACTAGCTCAAAGAGCAGCAGGCATTGGATTCACACACTAGCTCCCTTTAGTCCTGAGAAACTGCCAGTACATTCCTCACTTAACAGCTGCTGGTTCATCCCACTGGCCTGATCTTCTTCCTCATGCTCTTTTTCCTCCTGAAAAGGCAGCAACTGATAGATATTGTCCAAGGCAGGAGGGAATTATCTCATCTATTCTTAGATATTAATAGATGCCTAGCATCCCTTTATTAGCAGTGGGGAGTAATAGCCCCATTTATTCAGGTAAAGAGTGCTGTACATTGATGCCAGGGTGTATCACTTCCACATTGCTCAGGGCTGCCCACTTTAGCAGAAACAGTCTGCTTCCACACATTAGAGCACTCGGCCCTAGAACGTTGTGATCATTTGTGTGATTTTTTTCCAATTCAAAGTGACTGAAATGACACAGTGCCTGTGTCACAGGGAATGGTGTTTTAATATCAGGAGGATAATGGTATGTGCTCTGCATTCTACAAAGTGATTTAGGACTGTGAAACCTATCATACTGCACGTGCAAGAGGACTTCACCACAATCCCATATTGCCTACATGAAACCGTCTCTGAGGCTTACTAACCCCAGATTGACCTTAGGAGACATCTTGGAAGACAACAGGCTCAAGTGAAAGGACATTTAACTGATTTAGATGCAGAAGGAAACAGATTCTGCGAGCAAAGAGGAAAACTGATTTACTTGATTGTGTAGGTGAACACTTGTAGAGACATTTACAAAATATAACTCTCTCCTTCTAAATGTCCACTACCGGTTTGGATATGACAGCCTATTTTCTCTATTTGGTTTATAAAGAGAGTAGGCTATATTAGGTTCAAATACCTATGCCATGGAAATCCAAAATTTGGCAGAATGAATATTAAGCATTGTGCCATATAAAAGACTGGTCTCAGAGGCTATCGCTCTCTGACATGTTCAGTCTTCCCAACACTCCCTTCATCTCAGATAGAAATACTGCAAGCCTCACTCCAAGCAACAGGGGAGATGCATAGCTGATGTAAATGCAGTATGGGACCCCAGTGTAGTGTGTGGTGCACTATGTGGTTTTCAGGTGACAGGTCAGTCTAAGAGGTTCAGAGTTGTTTCCCCGAATGTGGAGATTCTGGATTATGAAGTGCTTGAGATATCACCAAAAGACAATTGAGGCCTTTTTCAATTGAATGTAATGCTTCTGGAAAAAGAGGCTAGACTGTAAGATTTAAGCAAATTATTTATTTGAAGTTCACTCACAGGTTTAATTGTAAGGCTTAAGCAAACAATTAATTTCAACTTCACTCACAGATCTAATATGCAACTAATGCAGGTTTCATTGGTACAGTGGAAGAATGCACTATTACAACTTAAAAGCAAGAATACGCCATAACAAACTAGAATGAGTTCTAAATGTTATACATGTGTTACTTAATCACCTGAGGTTGCAAAATTACAGCATGCTTACCACTCCAGGTAAGGGCTATCAATCCCAGAAAAGTGACCTTGGCCGGTGTTTGGACCAAGGGGGAAGGGTCTCCATACAGGCAAGATGTAACATTGGAGAGTATTCTCCCAGTTCTTAAACAAAATCCTAGGGCTTTTATCCCCTTATTTATGTGACTGTGGCAAGACTATGCCTGATTGGATTATACTGTCTGGATATACAAGGTTGTCAGCTAAGACTGAAACCCTCCAGGTTCTCTTAATCTTACTTTTCTCAGGCAACTTTATAGTGGTTTGGATTGAGACTCAGGACATGTTATTTGTTGAGGGATTTCAAGGCTCAGCTCAGGTTTAGGTTCTTTGCATGGTGCAGCACTGCCTTCCCTGTTCGTTCTGCAGCTTATGGACAACTTGGGGCTGAGCTATCTACAGACCTCCCCAAGCATCATCTCTGCATAGATAGGGCCTCAAGGTGATCCAAGGCTGGTTCACTTTTACAATCCCCCATGAATCACCTACAAGTACTAGACGTTACCAAAATTTGTTTATGAACTATGAGGTAGATCATCCATACAATGCTACACAATTATTTCCTAGTGACATATACAGAAGTTATTATTAGCATATTTCAAACTACTTTGACAGCTGCATGACCGTTTACTATGCTGATTCTCAAAGATGCTGGCAAGTATTTTGCAGGTACAGCTATTTACCTAAATACTTGTGTGAATTTTCACTTGAGATTCCCTTTCTGCTGATATTCATGAAAAGAAAATTGTTTCACCCAAATATACAGGAAATCAAATATTTAAATATTGCAACCACTGCCAAAGACAATTTTGTTTAAAATGTGTGCAAATATTCATGACAAATGTTTTGTGATATTCACTCAGCTCTGAATAATTAACAATGCTTAAATTGCAACACATGTAACAAAACCTATTAGTTCTAATAAGTCAGTACAGTGGAATTAATCAGGTTTTCATTAAAGCAAATGTATTACAAACTAAATTGTTTCATAAGCTGTCAAATCCGTAGAAACCCAAAAGTTTACATTCATTTTAACTACTAAGTATCAGAGTGGTACATGGTGTTCAAGTTTTCATTCAGGTTCTGACTGGGAACCCAACTCACATGTGAGGGCAGTGGTGCTTGGAAAGGGACTTTATGGTAGGATCCCTCACCCCTGTCTGTAAAATATGTATGCTGTCTTAAGCTTCCTGTAAAATCAGTGTGGAGGCTGAAGAAACATTCACTTTCTCCCAGGATAGGTGTCTATGACAGGTGGAATGAATTGCAGTCTGGAGGTTCCTGTCACTCTCCATTAGCTATAAGAGGAGCCTTAGCAGCTCATTTAGGCTAGACACCTACAAGACAGATAGAATTAGGTGATATGAATCTCTTCCATTACAGATCCCAAACAACAAACTTGTATTAGATGAAATGAACTCACCTCTAGTTGGCATTTCCAAGAGACTGTAAGGGAATTGCATGTCCCACCGAAAAGAGTTTTCATTACAAATCCCTGACTTGGCTATTACATGCCATATTTCTTTGCCTGCAAATGTATGACAACCCCCTTGCCACAATCATGAACTTAGTATGAAGGTCAAAATAAATAATGATATTCACATCTGACTTTGTGACTGAAATATATACATACGTATTGGAAAGTTTTTCTTTCAAATAACAAGTTTCTAGCCTCCATGGTTGAAAAAAGTTAGGAAATATATGCCAAATCTCAAAATATTCAAAGCAAAAAAAAAAAAAAAAAAGAAGAAAAAAAAGAAAATAAAACTAAAGGGAAAAAGAAAAAGCAACCTGAAATTAGTATAATTTTTCCTATTCTCATGATCTTTAAAACACACTCATGACTTCTGGGGTCCAGAGCCATAATGTTTTAGCACTTATGATTAGAATTATTAAGATAAAAATACACTTCTCTTCCTCATTGGTGTTTGTGAGGATGCATTTGTCTTCCTGAGGCAAAATATATGTGCATTATATTATTCATTTGAAAAGTATAATAGGCAGAATCAAGAAAAAGCTCTGCCACTGAGGCATGACTTCATGATGAATACGTACACTGTAAATCTTCACACCGTCCATGAACAGACTACATAAAGGAAAGAAAATGCAAAACAATTTTCCTTATACTGCATTATCATTATTGTGTGAATGTTTCATTTGGGAACACAAACATTAATACAAAGTGAGCTCTTCTCTATTCAGCCCACAAACACCATATTGGTTGAAATATGCATGATTTGGCAAGGGACCAAATACTTGATGCTGGAAAAACCAATGTGGAGATTGCTAGATGTAGAAGAAAAGTTTGTCCCTACATTATTGTCAGCAACATACAGGATGATACATTGATTTCCAGCTACTGCTTTGTGAAAGACTCTGATCTTAGATTTCAAGTCTCACTGGAACATTGGGTGTTATAATTATGTGATCCTGGCAATGCCAACCCAATTATGCCGGCTCTACCTAAGACTGCTGCATATTGAACATCTGGCATAGTTATAAACCTCTTTTTTTGGCATACCAGGAGCATATGCAGCCACATTGTATTTACCTTCTCACTAGACGAAGTGCAGGTAAAGAACAGGCTGTAGCTTCTCTCCAGTGTGATTCCTAAAAAGTCATAGAAGATAGAATGCAACTGTGGATAGATGTGGATTTCAATATGACTAATTCATTGAGTGTTCAATTTTAAATATTCTGGTTTGACTTTTAAAATAGCATGACAGAAGTGTTCAGATTCTATACAAATGAGGGTCATCTATATGCCTAGAAAGGTGAGCTGAAGATCTACATTTTTACAAATTTGCTGCATAATTTCGGCATTATGCTAAACTTAAAAATGTCTTCTGAGTTTGTTTTTTTCAAACTAATTTCAAAATTTGCCATCAGCAAGATTTCAACTCCATATAGTGTTAACTAATTTGTTTTTCATCAAGTTCTTTATTAACAAACAAATCCCTTGATTATTACAGTTCTCTGACTATTTTATAATCTCCCTTGCAACCAGTCACATAATGCTTGAACACTTTTCACTGAAATACTATTAAGCCAAAAGAGCTGATGGGCCCTGTAATTAACTTTCAAATAACACCAAAGTAACAGGGTGTTGTAAATACTAGGAGTCAGAAATGGATTTGTGCCCTGCTTGAGAGACCTGTGGCACTAAGCACAGGATTTGAGCTGAGGCTCACCTGCCTTTCCTTCCTATTCTTCACTCTTACTAACAGCTGCTACATTTTTAGTGCAATGCAATTTACATTTTACACTGAATTTCCTCACTGCACTCAGGGATACTTAACACTTACAAATGACCACAAGCCATTCAGTCCTGATGGGCAAGATGAAGCACAGTGATGACTCCTCAAGCTTACTTCCTTTCCAATTACAAAAATAAATTAGCTGAACCTAACAGCACAAACCTGAGAAATTATTATTGCAAAGAAAAGAGTACCTTCAAGCTGGGTTGAGAGTGATAATAATCTAGCCTATAATTAAGAGTAGAAATATGTTTCAGTATTAAAACAGCCATTGCTTCATTTGCAGTTGATAGAGAGTGAACTCATTACAACAGCAATGTAAGGAAGTGCCATAAAAAGACATTACAAATATAAGTTAATTAGCCACATAACATGCCTTGATGACAAGAAATTCCTGTCATAATCCATTTTATGGAGAGATAAGCAAAGTCAGAACTCAGTCAAAAGTGGAAAAGTAGCTGTAGGATAAGGAATATAAATCAGAATTTCTGCTTCACCTTGAAGTCATAAGGGTTTATTGCCCTATACACACTATATAAAAGAGTAGGTGCCTTGAGTATCGAAATTTGTATTAAGTGTTGCTCTGCGTCAGCAACAGAACTTCTTCATTGACCATGTATGCCTACCTTGCCTCCAGAGATGGGGTAGAAACCTGGGACAGGAGCAAGAACATTACCTTTACACCACTTGCTCCAACTGACTGACATTGCTCTCTGCATGTGTATGGAGAGCTGGAGACAAAATGCAAATGGAGTGAAGGATGAATTGGTCAGGAGCAGCAGACTCTCATTGCTGGTACCCATCAGCAATCTTTGAGAACATTCTGGATGTGAAACATCTTATTTCTTCAGAAGTTCACAACAAATGAACTTCACAGACAGGGATTTATTTAACTTGTAGATATAACCACAAGCAGAATATTTTCTTTTTCCTTATAAGGTCTCTTTCGTTAGCTTTCATCAGTTCTTCTTTGGAGCAATTAGACCCAGGAAAAGTTATTAAATAAAAAATAAAAGCCTGAGGCACAGGTTCAAATACAAACTGGAACTTGGTAATGTTTAAGGTTATATCTTTTGTCTCCTTTTAACATTTTCTGCATTACCCAGCAGATTATTTTCCCTTTAAAGCTGAGATTTTGAAAATGAAAATGTAAAGTTTCCCCTTTTCAAAACATGGATTACATTTTCGAGAGTCCTTCCTCCACATCTCCTTCAGTATTTTTTAAAGCAAACAAAGCTGCTATTAAAAAAAAAAAAAGAAAAAAAAAAAAAAAAAAAAATCAAGAGAAAAGAGAGAGACAGAATCTTTTATTCTATTTCTGACCTGTTCTGAATGGTTTGTTTATATTTCACATACTCTGACCAGCTGATAATATTTGTTATTAAGAACAGATTATAGATGGTTCATAAACCTACTTTTTTCCAGAATAGGTCACGGACATTAGAAAATACTGTAATTCAGACTCAAAATTTTACTTTCAACAAAGGATTGTGACTTGTAATAATATGATTTCTCAGTAACTTTTACTATCTGTCAGAAATTATTAAACAAGACCATAATCCATTATTATCAAGACAGTCTTCTACCGTGTAAGTAGAACTCATTCTGTTCATTGATAGATTTCCCTATTTACCTGCTTTCTAACCTATCTACCTAATTAAAAGTAGCTCCCTAACTTTTCCATGTTTCAGTAGAAAATGGTCATTTTTACAAATCTGAAAGAAATGTTAAATGGAAATATTTCCCTTAACTTTAGTAAGAGATCACCAAAATTGTGGTAGAATCAGCAATTTTTTTTGATGCATTAATCTACTGAGATTCTTAAAATCCTGTAAACACATTTAATACTTTACTAAAAAAAAAAAAAAAACAACAAAAAAACAAAACTAACCACAAATAACAAACCCATGCTGAATGAACCTGAAACTTATAGGTACTATCCAGGCTGATATTATCTATATAATAGGTTATATAACAGGTGATTGTTAATCACTGCTTGGGTTAATTCAAATCAGAAAAGGCAATGAATTTGCAGACCATAAAATAAATGTTTGTAAAGTCTGATCTCTGTCTGAGTCTAGAGCATGTAAATAATCCCTTATCCTCATAATCACTGGAGTTCACCAAGGGGTGCCAAGGGAAATGGAATGGGAATGGGAATGAAACTAATCTACTGATGTGACTCTGATTGGAGAATAGGGATCTGAAGCAGAACTATAGACTATCATAGTCCTAAGCAGAGCTCTGGAGATGCACCAAGCATAGCTAGACATACCATACAAAACATTAACAGCATAACAACCTCCTTAGCGTGAAATTACCCTGTGCATTTCCTAGGGTGAACAGTGGTTTTCTGAACCTGCATACCTTCCATTCATCTCATTATCACTGACTTCTTCAAGCTTCTGTTTACTCTGTTTCACATTCATTGCTTCTAACTCATTATATTTCCAACTTCTCCATTTCCCACTCTTTGCTATTTCCTAGTTTATTTTGCTCAAAGCTCAAAAAAGAGTTCAGTAAACTTTCATTAGGATCCTTCCAAAAGGATTCTGGTATCTCAGTAGCTGCCTTTTATCTCTCAGCCCTTCATGACACAGACAATGAATGCAGAGCACTCAAGCTGAGAAACTTCACGTACAGTATTGAATCATTGCAGCATCAGTTCATTTTACAGTGACAAGGATCCTTAAGATAACAGTTTAAAACTTCCTTAAAACCAAACAATATCGATACCTGTTTCAATGAAATTGAAGCTTATTTCTAAGTCTTTTATAATCCTTCTCATTTCTCATGATCTACACTTCCTTCATCTTTCAATCTCTTTCAACAATGTTGCATATGAACACAGTGAAAATGATCTGATGTCCCTATTGATAAATAAAAAGCATGGTGAAAGCAGGGTACATATGTGTGTAGTTTACTCCTAGTATTAAGCTATTAGAGCATTTTGGGGAAAAAAAAAATAAAAATATTGATCTGTTATAAGCTATATGGTCAGGTTTCTAAGGTGTGCAGTTATAACCCTACATATGAGTTCTAATATTAAGCAGATTATTTTAACTTAGCAACAAAGCTTAATGTAACAAACTATCAAGACATAGTAAAAGGTAAGGATTTTTCTAAAAAGCTTTTGTTGCTTTGTTTATTTAGACTGTAGTATTGTTTTTATGTGCTCATGGTGTGAAGTTAGTACATAGGATGAAATATTGAAGTAAGTGGAAGTCTATCACAACCAGACTTTATCTTCAGTTTGCTAATTAGTGTACAACTTCTCTGTTTAGTTTGAATGTAGAGGCCACATATACCAGTATTACTCATGTGGTGTAGTGTCTTACTATGCAGAATGCCAGAAAGCATTTACTTTATTTAAAGGCTTTTGCAGTCACTCACCAGAGTACCCAAGGGCAGGATTCAAATCAAGATTAAGGCACTTTAATTTAAGTGTTTGTCCATGCATTTGAAAGCTTAGTTACCTAAAAAGTCTAGCGTCATTTAACTGCCCAATTGTGTTTTCTCTTCTACCTCAGAAGGATCAAACATTTTGACCTTGATGATACCTCTCGCATCTCTGGAGATCTTTTGGATACACCATGATAAAGCTAGCCTGACACTGGCTCTCTGTTTTGGTAACTGAGTTACACTACAGGTTTCTAATCTCCCAGTGCAGTCAGTGGATATTAAAGAATGCTGATGTGGTGGGTTGACCCTGGCACGGCACCAGGTGCCCACCAAGCCCTCCTATTGCTCCCCCCAACCCCGTCAGCATGGCACGCAGGGAGAGAATAAGATGCAAGGAGCCGTCAGTTATGATAGATAAGATGTTATTTGGTACTTCCCGTCTAC
>WTSP01009824.1:65419-80090 GCA_025331215.1 Actenoides lindsayi
GGGGGGGGGGAGGGCCGTGGAGTGGAGTGAAGACTCCATGGCCAAGCTCTGTGAATCATGGCAGAGATGAGAGCAAGATGGTACCACAGGACTGATAAGCTGCTTGTTTGCCACCCTGGCCCAACAGTCTGTCATTTTCTGACAAAGTGCTGTCCTTTGTGTGGATTTTGCTCATTATAATGTTATTATAATACCAAAACACACCTCCGTCCCAAAGGCTACCCACCTCCAAAGTGAGACCACCCTTCACTGAGCTTGCACTGTTAATACACCAATCATAATAAAGGTATTTATGACTAGAGTCACTCAAGCTTCACCTTGAAGGTGAAAATTAATCTAAAAATTTTTTAAGTAAGGGGGGATGAGATGTCAGGGAAGACATCATCATGGTCAAGTAATGGCAGATACTATTGTTGATAATCTCTGATTCCTGGGCTCAGACGATGGGCTGGACCTCACTTCCCCCCTTTAGGGATGCCTTTGGGTAAGATCTGGGCTGTCTGAGTATTTCCTCAGGAAACAGAAAATTTACAGAGCTGCTCTTTAATACATTTTGTATATCTGCACGTGTTTTGCAGACAATGAATTTTTCACTGGCAATCCACAGGAACCTGTACTTCTGTTACTCTCAATAAACTGCACTATTCATGCTGCCAGTCAGAAGAGTCTCCCACTGGGCTCTGCCAGCTCCTTGCTGTCTGTGTGAAGCCATGAAGCACAACTAGATGGACAGTGCAGGGTGCTATTTCTGAATCCAGAGTCGGGAGAGTTCAGATACACTGAAGGTAACAAGACTAGTAGTGCAAAATTGGACATCACTCAGAATCTAAGCCCAGTCACCCCCAGCCCCTCTGATATCTGAGGACCATCTGGAAAACAAGGAGGCTTATTTTCTGCAAAATTACTTTACCCTTTTACGTGACAATTAGAAAGGCTGACAAAGTCCAAAACTTTTATAGTCTGCGGTTTACATTGTTCCTGTCTCTAGGAAAATAGTTGCTGTCTCAAGTTTTGTAATGTTTCTCCCATTTCCTCACCACCTCCTGACACAGAGCACATTGCCTATTGATATGATCTAGTAAGACAAATTTATGCCTTTCCTTAACGCCAAGCCCTTTATTTAGCCGCCTACTTCATGTTTTTCTTCTGCGAAATCCATTCTATATTTAAGTTGCCCATAAGTAATGTCACATAAATCAACACAAATTTTGCCCTGACAAAGATTTCTATTTTCAGTCTCCTATAGTTTCTTCAGTCTAGTTGAAAAAAATATGGAAAGTAAGAATCAGCTGTTCTTGTCTATACTCATTGTAAGATGAATCAAGAAAATAAAGCGAAAGCCCGTTATCCTTGCTCTGAGCTAGTAAAGCTGTGATAATAAGGTAGTAGCTAATATATGGTAAGCAGTGGATAGATATATTTAAAAAGTAAGAAAGAGAAAGCAACAGAAGTCTATGAGTAAGATAGTGAAAATAAAGCTACCAAAATTCCCCACATCTTTCTACATTAAATGTTTATTGTCATGTGAGGGATGAATCACCAAAATATGTTAGAGTGCTTGTTAGTTGGAGGGCATCCTTGTTGACAAGAAAATTGCATATGATCTGAGCCTTTGTAGTTAAAGTCAGCATGCTCGCTTAATTCTCAGAGGGAAATGAAGGAGGACAGAGAATTCCTGATGTGTCTGAAATAGAAATAAAAAAGTGGATAAACTGCAAGGATTACTGATCATTGCAGTATGTCTTGAGGTCACTAGCTTTAGAACTGATGTCACTACTAACTTAAGCAAATACACTTCTACTAGCTTATTTTCTCTTCATAGATGTAATCATCTGATGCTTTGGGGACTAAACTGGCAAGTGATCCATGATCCTACCATCTCTGTATCAATTCTGGATAGGTAGACAAACCCTAGAAAGGAGCTGTGCTTGTTGCAGGACAGTTTACCTCAATTTGAATTCAAGAAAATCTGAGAAAGAAAAAAGAATTTTGGTTACATTTAAAGAGATACACTGATGTCTATTCATTTGCATAGGTTGGTTTTAAAAGAACTTGAAGAGGGCAAGTTCAACTTGCCAGGAGGTGCCCAATGCAGTGAAATTTCAGCTTGGAGTCCATAGACATTTTCTCCTAAAAATAATAAAAACTAAAATAAACTATAGGCCTTTGTATTTTTCCTGGGACATATAACTTTCTTTCCATTATCTATGATAAATATAATGTCTGTTGACTACTTCTGCAGTATTCCCTCATGTTTACAACAGGGAAACTTTATGACCACATTGGAAATCAAGTTAGAACCTGCATTTCTGTGAGTAGTGTGTGATCTTTGGGTTAAATGAATCCCCAAAGAAAAGTACTAATCTGAAGCACACTTTAGGTTAATGCTTGGGTGGTGTCTCCTGAATTCTCTGCACTGAATAACCAGAAGGTCTCATGATTTTAAAACTGTGTAAATAACATGACTGTCTCTCAAATGGTAGGAGATCATTTGCTCTCAGATGCAGCCAGCACTATACATTCAGAAGTAATGTGTTATGCTTAATTAAAGGGATGTTGTTAATATAAAAGTCATACTTCATTCCAAAAATGTTTTAGCTACTGTTGTAAGAAGTAATATCTTCTATTGCCAGGCATTGGAATAGATTAGAAATTCTGCCTATCTTTCTCTCATCCATATACTTGGCAAGAACTTTTTGTACCAAGGCTAATGTATTTTTACAGATTTTTTTGTTGTTGTTAAAAAAGGTTGACTTACATTTTGTAACAAATCTCTTCAAGAACAGTGAGTGTTCTCAGAAAATAAATGTCTATTTGCATGTTTTGTGAAGTTCTTCTGGAAAAGGAAAACTGTGAAATTTTCAACTTGCTCTTCATGACATAGAGAGAGTTCTGTGAGCTCCTTTTGTATAGTCACTCTTCTGTCATTATCATCCTCCAGTGACTTTGTCTTTCACACAACAGTAGAGGAAAAGAAATAAAGTTTAAAGATAGGAAAATGTGAATGCAGAAATGTAACACTGGCAGGATGTCTCAGGGTAAATGCATTGGAAGAAACTGCATTTTACTTCCTTTAAATTGACTAGATTTCAAGTTGAAAGTTTCCCATTAGTGCTTGAAATTAATGTGTCATTCAGTTTTCAAATGACAAAATACCATATAGCTACAGAAAAAAAAAAAAAAGACGGAAGAAGGAACCAGGATTTAAAAAAAAAAATAAATAAAAAATAAAAACCATCACTCCACAATTACTTCTGAGACAGTGAGTCAGGCTGCCAACTGCCAGACTGTCTGACCCCTGGTTCCTGAGATTCAAGATGAGAGAGTTTGACATTTATGTCAAGAGAAAACGAAGCCAAGTCCAAAGCCACCCACGCTACTGTGCATTCACATTGGAAATCTCTTGTTAGGGTGTTCCTGGAAGTCATTGCATCTGAATTAACATGGAAGGAAATGAGTTCTTCAGTAAAGAGCAGAACTTGTGTGAGAACAGATGCTATAATCAATATTGTGTTCTGGTAAGGACTACACAGTCACAACCCTTATGCCTAGAGTGTGCAAAAGTGAAGCATTCATGGCTCTCTCTTTGTCTCTCCTTTTAAGTATTTTTACTTAAATTCCATTGATTCTAGCAAAAAACCAAAACAAAACTATACAAAATCATTTTCAAGAGAGTATTTAAAAATTAGAGGGAAAGAAAGAACAATACACCAAAAAAAAGAAACCTCTCATATAATGTTAGAATTAGACAATTGTCTCAAGTTACTCATAAAAATAGCAATACAATCTGGCAATACACACGAGGATATCTTTGTTGTTTGAGGTTTTTTTCTTTCTGGTATAGAGATAACAATACATTATACATTCTCAATTAAAACATATTTTCTTGAGCTAAAGTAGGAAGCTAATATGAGGACTGTAAGTCAAGAGTCCAATTCTCTGCTCAATTTTTGATGTAAAGCAGAAACATCTTCCCCCAGATCAGTGAAATTTCATCATTTAAAACCAGGGAGAAAAATAACAAAAAAACCAAAAAGGTATAATTTGCAGAACACTAAATCCTGTTCTCTCTAATAGTACAGGTGTTTGGAGTACAGTGCTGTACTCGGGATATGACCCACAGCAGTTTACAAACTGATCATATCAGCAACATATTTGAAAAGAAAATAATAGCTTCATGTTTTTCTTCCTCCAATTTTCTTCCTTTGTAAATCTTTTAATCCAACTAGAACAATTTCTGTGGATAATCCTTCTTCTAAAATGTTTGCATTTTGAAACATTATTTAAACAGCGCAGACATCCAACAAAAATCTCCCTGATGAGGTCTCATTTGATAAGGAACTGTCAAATTTTTACTCATAAAAAGTTTTCCTCATTTTTGCCCAAAACTTGTCCACTCTCATAATGGGAAAATTAAATAGCAATACATATAGTAACACATAACACTATTTAAATTTTTCTCATCTTATTCTCATCTCTTAAATCATACAACATCCCTCAAAGAAAGTTTCATATCATTGTCTCCAAACAAGGGAGAGAAACTGAGGTTAGGAGGCAAACTGATAACCCAACTATCATTCAAAGCAGCAGGCAAACCAGAAATGATCTCCTTGAGAAAAAATATTGGTGCCACAGCTTTTCTTTATGGCCAGAATTCATATCCATACCTCCTAAATCCAGGCCAATGTCTCATAAAGAGCAATAGAAAGCCATTTGCAGTGAAGCAATGAGAAAATATCAACCTCACTTTATGAGTTTTTGTACAGTGTGAAATCTGGTCAAACAATAGGAAAAAGGAAAAGCACATTGAAAAGCATGATAGATGAAAATACTGATTTATGAGCAGAGGTGTATTTTTGTAAGTTAAAAGAGGCCTAAATAAGAGAGTTTTTAATCAAGTATATTTTGGAAAAATGTAAAGAAAAAGTAAGCATATAAGGGTTTATGGGGCGTAAAGGAGCCTAACCTGAAAGAAAGGAATGAACTAGAGGGCTTTTCACCTGAGAAGAAATATATCTTTCAATACAAAGATCAGCTGTGATGGTACATATACTATATATATATATATATTTTCTGTAAGAAAACTAATCTAGGAAAACAAAGTGTATTTAATTCCACACTCTTCAGCTATTTTTGCACTTGATGATGTCACATGGCATCTGCCATGCCTGGCCTCAACTCATCGATCTAGCCTGTCCAGATTTCTCTGTAGATTCCTCCTACCTTCAATCGGATCAACACACTCACTCAACTTGATGTCATCTGCAAAATTCCTGAGGATGCACTTGATCCCCTCATCCATATCATTGATAAAGACATTAAAGAGAACAAGTTCCCAGTAGTGAGCCCTGGGGAACACCACTCGTGACTGGCTGAGAACTGGATTTAAATCCCAGGATATCTGTCCTTGGTTTCATCCCTGTGCTCTGATCTCAGTGGAGAGCAGATGAAACATGCTGGACTTGGTCATCAATTCTCTATGCCATCTTCTGCAATTTATTTTGTTTCCTTGAGCCCCAGCTTACTTGTCCATCAAGTAGGAATAAATAATATGTTATTTTCAACAGCAAAACATTATTTTAATTGTAATGTATTAATTATTAAAAACCACTATATGGTTCCCTATATGTGAAGAATCTACTTAATTCTCTATTTTAGCACTCTTCTCAGGCATGGGAGTATCTGTGCAGCAGCACACAAGCTAATCACTGGAGCTTGCTCTCATGTAATATTTGTTAGTCTATTTATTGTGTTTTATTTATCTATTGCATTTATTCTAAAAATTTAGACTACAGTATGTTTGCAAATATGCGATAACAAACTTTGAATAAACTTTAACTGTGGTTGACAAGTGTATATATTACAATATATAGTACAGCTTCCAGTATGTTTCTAATTCACAGAACTCCAAGTTTTGCAAGTTGTTTTCTAATCATAATGATCTGAATGAATGAAATCTCACTTGTATTGTTTCTACTTGACAGCAACTTTTTCCTTGTGTTATTAGCACAATTGATCTGACATTCAATGGGAAAAAAAATGCTACCATCTTTTCCTGACCACTCTGCTTAACATATCTGTGTTTAGTTCTCTCTCTAATCTTAATCTGCAAATTTTAAACATCGGCTTCATCAATTTGTTGGACTTCTGGTATTATTCAGGACAGAAATTTAGTCTCTGTAATGACCCTTTTATCTATCAATAGGCTGAAGAGTAGAGATAAAAGTGCTTTTTAAAGTACTATCTTTGCTAAGAGCAATGTTTGTTTCAGATGAGATGTGTCATATATCTCATGTGCAGCATTGCCTGTCTGACACGTCTTGTCACATTATTTCTTCTATCGTGTCACATTATGTAAGGTCATGCTACTTTTGCTAACAATAGACACAAAGAACTAGAACAACAGTGAACTGCTTGCCAGAGACTACTACTTTATGCTTCCTGCTGTCTCTTGCAAGAAAGAGCAAATCAAGAGCTGAAGCACCAAACTACCAAGCCACCTGAAGGAAAGGAAGTAAATAACCAGCTGCTGTAAGGACAACAGTCAATGGACTTTCTGAAAGGTGATTTATAAACCACTACTACATTCTTTATACAGCCAAACCTCCCATTAGAAGCAAATGAAAGTCTACACAAAATAAAGGAAGATACAGTGCCTTTTCCAATGAGTTGGAAACTGCAAGCTCTTTTTCCTGCCTATATTCAGAGCATCTAGCACCACATCCCATGTTACTGCACTCTTAATAGATTATGCATTTCTTTTATGCTTATTTAAACTGCAATTGCTCAGGACTAAATCCATTGAAATTAGTAATACTGTATTGGTGTAAGTGTGAGGAGAATGAAGCATGTCTTTTCTTCCTAGTTGCATTTTGGCTACGCTAGTACTTTTCAAGAAATGCAAATAATAACAGTACCAAAACTGTTAAGTAGTATACAAAGCAGAAAGAAATCCTGCTGCAAGAAATCTTAAAAGAGAACACTTACTGTGGGTACGTCATGGAGATGTAGGAAAGATCTGTTCCTACATTCATAATCCACTTAACCATCATACAGAACCAACACTTCTGTTAATTGAGTTAGATTAATTTATAGCAGTACATTCAGTACTTTTCCTGTGTAATTATCTGGAATTTGAATTCTACTATGGTATCCTTAGTATGAAATTTCCAGAATCTCCTTTGTGGTCTGTAACTGGAAATACTAGAATTGGTAATTGCTGGAGTATTACTGGTCTTGTGTACAAAGAAAAATATTAGCTGCATTATCTCAGTTGTTCAGTCTGAGAATATTCCCAAGTTACAAGGGTGATCAAACACTAGAAGAGGCTGCCCAGAGAAGCTGTGGAGTCTGTCCTTGGAGACATCATTGAGGTTGGGAAAACCTGACTGGACAAAGTGCTGGGCAGACTGTTGTTGTTTACCCTACCTGAGCAGGAGGGGGTGCAGAGTAGATCTCCAGGGATCCTTTCCGACTTCAGCCATACTGTGATTCTGTGACCTCTATGTGGACTCACATCTTACAGTCTTTCCAGGTTATACCGAGTCACACTAGTAGTTTTCTATTGAGATTTTTTTCCTCAATAATTTTTAATGAGAAATAAAAAAGAGATTAGAGGAAGCAACAGCATTTGAATAAGTCCTAAAAAAATCATTGAACACAGACAGTCTGACCTACTGATTGAAAGTTCAATAGAGCTTCCAGACCTCGTATTGATATCTGCAAGTAATTTAATACATAGACAAGTTGCAGCTAAAAATTTTCAGACCAGACAGCTATATAATGAGATGAGTCTATGTAATGTGACCTCAGTAGATGACATCACCTTTAGCACCAGCACAGTTAGAGCTGTGGGTGGCTATTGACGTAACAGAAACAAGCTGTTGAACTCTAGCAGGGGGCAGAAACTGACAAATGAGATTTGGTATTGTAGATTTCATATTGTCCAATTGAGGATGAAGAAAACTAAAGCTGAAATATAGATCTATAGTTCATATAGATCATTGGAAAACTGAATCATAAAAACATGTTTCCTTGTTATCCTAGTGATAAGGGAAATGCAGAAAATAACTAAAAGCAAATCTTCAGAAATGTCTTTCTCCAAATAAGACTAACAGGTTTTGTGGCGTAGGAATATATTATTCAGAGAATGTATGATTGCTTCAGAGCTTTTCTTAAAAATCTTAATAGATGTCTACACTTGAAGTCAATTACAATGCACCTAACTGCACAGACAGAGGCGAAGGAGCTGACCAAGTGTTCCTCTTTCTAGAACTGAAAAAAGGAAAAATAGAACCTAAAGACTGTGTTTGTACAGAAAAATGAAGAATGGGAGGTGACACCTTTGTCTGGAGAGGGAAGGAGAGAGCAAGAACAGTGCCATACCTTGTTTGGTGGGACAGTCACCTGCAAACATGAAGAAACCTTATGTCTTCTCCAGGACTTTTACAGATTTTAGACAACTGCTATTTTATGCAAAATCCAGACAAATTCTAGAAAGTAGAGACTGACACTCAGTTTTTATTTCTCACATGATCAGTGTAATACTGAGCCCACACATTTAGTTTTCTATGTGTTATTCTGATCATATTCCATCTATGTTGATTTCATTTATTGTCCTATTTAGAATAAAAGCCTTTCCGAATGTAGACTGTCTTCCAGAAGTCCATAATTCTGTCAGAATAGGCTCATGAGGCTGTGTGAAGTGCAATAAAATGTAATAAATAACAACAGTGGCTAGCAGAATTACCGTTTTATAGACCTGGAAGATGTTAAACATATTGTCTGGAATACAAGCAGTTTCTTTCCACAGCTGCAAATTTTCAAGTTTGCTGCTGACTGATTTTAGAATGAAATTTAAACACTATTAAAAATAAAATAAAATGTTTGTGAATGTTTAATATATTAACCCCACATTTTCTTAAGTAGATAGTACAAATGCATCATTTCAAAAAATCAATCTTCTGAAGTGAAAAAAAAAATAAAATTCTTTTACATTGAAAACACAGTAGCATGCTGACTGTAACTGCCTTCATGATAAAAAAAAACCCCAAAACAACAAAAAAAAACCTTGGAAAAATAATACTTTAAATTCAGCATTGAAAATAATGTTTTATCATCATACACTCACTGGATTTTAATTAAATATTGCTTTAATGAGTTTATTATGGGAAATATTAAAAAGTAGCTCAACAGTTGCCACTGGTTATTTTCTTAATAAAACTGTTGTGGAAAGCTTTAATCTTTTTTAAAATGTCACATATTATAAGCCAAAAATTTCCTATTTAAACTATCCAAAATGTATACATGAAATATGTAAACCAAGGAGCTGCCTGAGATTCTTCATGTTAGATTAGTATCTTAGCAAATATTTGAGATAATAAGAATAAAGTTTTAGGTTTTCTTAAGCAAAGGGATTCTTTGTGTAAATACACATACACACACATGCACATATATATATAAGTTTATTAAAAAAATATGTATACACCATCTCCACAGGGATGACTACTAATGTCATCAGGGCAGCTCAAAGTGCATCATGTCACTCTTGTCCATGCAGCTCCACTGGAATTAAGAACCTAATCCTGCAAAAATCCATTGACTCCACTGAGAGCAGGATTGTGGTCTTGCTTACATTAAATACGTAAAGCCACTATGATTTCTGTTTTGGCACTATATGCATTATTTTTTCATTGATGTTACTCGGTTAATTGTGCATCAAGGACATGCACCTTAAAAATAATGAGCATTTCACATACTCATCTAAGACAAAAAATCCTCTTCCACGTTTTCTTGCAGTAAATGGGACCTTAGTTTAGCTTTACTTGGAGTGCTTCAAAATAGAAGTAGTTTTTCTGACAGTTGTATATTCACTCCAGATTTTATGTAAAAGAAAGAGTATTAAAAGAAAAAGAGAATGTTTATCAATGCTTAACATACAAACCCCACATTTTCTTAAGCAGATAATCCAAATGCATCACTTAAAAAATCTGTCTTCTAAAAGTGAAAAAAAAAATATTTTTAAAGAATCTCCTCAAGCTCCTGCTCAGGACATTAGCAATATTCCACTCAGGGAAGTCACTCAGCCTATCCTTATGATTGCAGTAGCTCACATGTCTGGGAGTGTACAGCACAGAAGCTTTAAATACATCATCTTATTTATTTTATGCTTTAACCAGACATCTTTGAATAGAAACTCTTCAACAGACTCTTTTGGACTGTCAGTCTTTTTTACTTAGACACTCTCGTGATAAGGCTTTATGTTTCCATCTGCAGAAGTTTAGCCTCTGCAAGGTCTTTGGGAGTTCTTATCAGCATCCCATGGGCAATGGTTCTTCTTCTGCCTTCCTGATCCTACTTAAATTGGATCTTGTTTGTCAAAATCTTAGTGTTTCCACAGCCAGTTACACTTTTAAGTGGGAGATAAAGGGGTGTATTGTATCATGTTGTGAAGCTGGGTAAATTTAAAAATAAGGGACAGAATAAGCACATAGGTAATTATAAAGGTAGTAAATACTCAAACAATGCTTTAAACTCCCAGTCACAGACTCCTATTATACCATCAGAGAGTGCATATTTTGCATTGCTTTTATGCTGCCTCAACAGGAGATACGAATCATTGGTGAATCTAGTTGGGAATGTTCAGTCAGAAGGCTTTTCTGATAGAACATGCCTTTCTTGTAATATGGTCTTAATTATTTTGTGAACAAATATTCCATTTTTCCACTGGGAAAATTAAATTGACAGGTCTCCAGACCCCTCACCTGGAAAGTTTTTGTCAGCTGCACTTTCTGCAGTCATAAAGTAAATTTGACAAGCGTTGGCTAGGTAGACTGACAGAGATGAGTATCTGAGTATCTGCTTCCTCCAGGCTGGACCACCTTTTCTCACTGTGCTGGTGGGAGGGGTGATGACACAGAAAGCCTGGGTGCTTTTGCTTCAGCTTGCCTCCTGGAAAGCTGTTGTCAACCCACTGTCATCGCAAGTAGGGCATAATACTAAGGAGAGCCACTCAGAGTAGCAGGAGAAAAGTTCTAACTGTGTTTCAATTAGGTAGAAAGATGCGGTCTAGTTTTGTTTTGTTTTCCTGGAAATGTGTCTTCTGTGTACTTATTTCCTCCTTTTTGTTTTGTTTTGCTTTGGTTGGTTGGTTTTGGGTTTTATTTTGGTTTTTTTTTGCCTTTTGTTGTTGTTTTGGTTTGGTTTCGGTTTTTTTTCTGTTCACTCCTTTTTTAATTTAGGGCAAATGCTATGACACTACATTATATATAATTTATAGAATATATAAAATTAGATATAAAATACACTATATATACTTAGCTGTTTATATGTGTTTCTGTTTGTATCTCTCTATATAAAAACTCTGCAATTGCTTGTAAACAATGTTATACTGGTTACTTTTTACAGTCCTTGTGTCCTTCATGGTCAAGAGGTGAAAGCTGTTATCTTTAAACTTGTTACAAATTGTGGTTAAAATGAAATCTAGCAAACTGTACTTTATTAGAAAACAGAGGAAATCTACGTATTCAGGAATACTAGCAGAACTAAAATCTTCAAATGAAAATGTCAGTGGTAAAGTAGTGTCTAAGTCATACACTAGTTTGCATAGCTGCAAGTAATCATAAAGTTTATCAGCACATAAACCTACACGTAGACTAAAAGACTTGCTGCTTTTCCACCTCTACAACAGCTTCTTCAATTCTTTCAGCAAAAGCTGGCCAATTTTCCACTTCTATCCTGAGATGATCAATACTCCCTAAGTGAATCACCTTTTGAAGCACTTCAGGACACATTTAGCTCCCTCTTTGATCTTTCCATGTCTCCTTTTAGGTATAATGGATTTTACTCTACTGAGGTTTTATCCCACTAACTCCATCCCATTTTTATTATCCATTAGCTGACTTTCCAGAAGACAAAAGCAAGCTAAAATATAACTTTTCTTAACAACAAAATTTAATCCTACGCCCCAGATTTGGAGACCATCAGACACCTTGGAACCCCAGAGAAATACCCAGAAATAATGCCTTTTGCAACCTTTGCTTTTGTGATTGTTCTTGAGCAATATACAAAGCCAGACAAATGAGTAGAGGAGAAGCACCTATACATGTCATTTTTAAAGCACAGGACCTCTGTCCTGATTGAAAAAGTGTTCCCAGCTGTACAGATCCAAGGGAAAAAAAAAAAAAAAAAAGAAGAGTCATGATTCCAACAAGCAGCATCTTCACTATTTCTCCTTTCGTGCAGTTCTTCTACTCTGCTATTTTTCCATGTCCTGCTTTGTGTTACTCATGTCTTTCTCTGACAAGCCTGTAAGCAACAGTCACATAGAGACAAGATTGCAATTTAAGCAGATATGAGCCAAGAGGGTTACTTGATATCATACATGGTTCAGGGTTTCTTGCTGCAGACTCAACTTATGGATCCCCTATTAAAATACACGGATACTACTTCTCCCTTATTCTATTGATTTTACTGTATGAAGATCTGCAAACTACAGTGATGCAGTTTTTCTCTCCTGCTGTGATGTAACACAAGACAACACAGTATCTGAACTCAGACAAAGGTGAAGGTATGGCAATGATCTGACTCTGTGTAATGACAAGGTAGAACCAGTGTGACATGTACTCAGCTGGATCTGGGGAGAGGATGTTTGCTGCATCCTTGAGATACCATCTGCTCCAAACCTTACCTGTCACACTGTAAGAGAATTTGCACAATAAGTCTTCCTTTGCCCTCAGCTCTGGACTGGGACACTCATAAGCCCCTTGATGGGATGTTCATTTTTATCAATTATTGTATTTCCACCTGAATATTCTTATGGTGCTAGCTACCGTGAAAAACGATCTCAGTTTGTCTAAGCAGACATCAGGGGGATTTTGTTTGGTTTTCCTTCCTTTTTAAACCTGGAAAAAATTGAAATATTCAGAGTGATATACCTACAAGAAAACCTTAATAGCAGAAACTTTGAAAAAAAGCAGAGAGTTGCTTCAAATTTGGAAGGAAATTGGTTTTCTCCTCAACAAATTTTGGGAAAACACTTTTTCCAAAAAAGGAACCTGGAGAAAGTTGAATGTTTTGCTTTTCAATGTACATCTGAATATGTTTGTTATTAGCAGAAAGAATCTCAAGACTAGAAAAGAAAATTGCCTTTCCAGACAGCATGAATTTTAATCCACAGTAAATGTGGGAGTCAACAAAGCTGCTGAAATAGAAGGTAATTTTCCGAACAATATCCCTACTCTTCTACCCAATTCACAATCTGATAATTTTTTGTTGTTGTTTAAATGAGGCAAACCCTTGCACTAGATTAGTATCAGCATTAGAGAGATAAACAGGAGAGGAGAAAGAAAAAGAAAAAGAAAATACCTCAGACCCACACACATGTTTTAGCATCCTGCTATTTTATGTGCTGATGGAACTGAAAAAGACAGAAGGGATAGAGACAAGGGTGCTGAAAGGACTGATGAAATAATAGTAGAGCTAATCCAGTGTTAACATATCTCATGACCAACCCTGTATTTGCAAGGGAATCTCTCCTGGAAGGATTCCAACTCTCAAGTCTGCTGGGGGGTCCTTGGAAATACCATTAAATAGAGGCTGCTGAGACCATATGCTGATGTAGGATATGCCGTAAATGTCCTGACATTGTCATACAGGGTCACTCTAATGGTCTAAAGATGCTTCTTAGTCACTGAGCAGCATGTTGTAATTTAAAGAAAGTTGCATGAAGACCTGACCTCAAATCTAAATTGCCTGAATTTTATCAGCTGGAGGGTTCACTCTGTGTGCTTCTGTGTGTCTATATGTATGTGCCATCCTCCAGAAGCTGGCAAAGGTTCATCTACAGCATGTTTTTTATGTACACTGAGTTATGTAGAATTAGTTGTTGAACACCATCTATAGCTGAGATGATCCTGGTGTCTCAGACTGAATTTAAGGCTAATATCACAACATATGTACTGCTGATTTAAAGCTAAGGTAGTTCTGTGAATGTCATTCTCTGCAGAGAAGTAATGTTCATACTGTAGTTGTGTCACTGGTGTGACAGGGAGTTCATCTACAAAAAACAACAAAAAGAAATAGTGAATATGCTGGAATCCAGACCAGAGGAGTGGATTCAATTCAAAATGAAGATGTCAAATACAAATGTCTAAGGGAATGTACACACAGGTGAGCTATGTGTCTAAGTTACCACAATCAATAGAGACATAGTCAATACAGTCATTGTTTTTTAGAGGGAGATTCCTCTGACAAGCAATGAGGGGTGCAATTCAGGTTCCTGCACAAAGGCACAAACACCATTTGAGAAAGACTAGTGTGGAATAATGACTGGGGGTGATTTTAAAAATCAAATTAATACTAAGGCTGCAGCATCATTCACACATAAGGAAAGGTATAACATCAGAGAAACATTCAGGGTAGAGCACAACTGGTGTGCCAGGAATCCATTTCACAACAGTTCCCTAAGCAACCCTGCTTGCAAGCAGCACGGGGGATGGAGTGGAGTGAAGATTCCCCTGCCCGGCCCTTCGAAGTTAGAACAGAAATGGGCACAAGATGGTTCTACAGAACTGATAATCTGCTTGTTTGCTACTCTGGGCCAACAGTCTGTCAGCTTTTGACAAAGTACTGTCCTTTGTGCAAACTTTGCTCATTATAATGTCATTATAAT